>JAHWFO010045454.1:3215666-3240399 GCA_023313115.1 Rhysida immarginata | reverse complement strand
TGGAGCGTTGTCGTGATGAAACAACCAGTCACCTCTCGTCCACATTTCTGGCCTTTTCCACTCGTCCAGTGGCAGTTTTTCCGAGTTTAACACAAAATTTCACAGCAACTCTTTGCTCGTTCAAGTCACTCATTCTAAAAATCCGCCAAACGAAAAAAAACACACTTCACAAACAACCGCGTAGCTAATCAACCAATACTGATATTTGCAATCAAAAAACTGCCTTGTAATCAGCGGATCTGTCAGAAGATGGCGACACCAAGCGATTTTGATTGGGACCAACAGGGCCCGCGCAATTCAAACAGTCTACGTATTTTTTGAACAGACCTCGTACATAAAATTTTAAATCTTAAATTTTTGAATCTTAAAATTCATTTTTTAGATTTAGTTTCTAAAGGCCTACATTTGTTACTTACAAATCTTCCGGCCAACTCTAATAAATGTGTGAGTACGTCTAGCAATAGGAGGCTGCCATTGCTATGAATACTCCAGCCCTTTCTAGCAAGCATTGTTTGCTCACTGCCTACTGTATGGCGTCGAGAGTGTTCTGTGTCGAGGCTATTAGTCTAGAACAGGGATGCTATCTAATATACGTTTTTTCCCCCGTCTTGTTTTTTCTGTGGGGGGGGGGGGGGCGCTAAGTCATTGGTAGCCCTGGCGTCCAAGCTGTGGAATTTTCTTTGCTATTTTCACCAATAATTTAAACATCTGAGGTATGGCATATAATAAAATCGTCATTCATTAAAATCGTCAATAAAATATACCATTCTTGAGCTATTCTTTAATTGTTTTAAATCTGGATTCATGTCAGCACAATGGCTTAGGTGTTCGGAAAGCTATTTTCCACTCCCTTATGAACCAGGTCACAGATTCAAATCCCACAGTAGACAAAGATGTTTGTTTGTGTCTACTTGTGTCTGGAACCCTGATGGGTCTTGCAAATAGATGGTGCTATGTATCAATTGAAAGTAAAACTTTTCAAAATGCTTTTGTAAAACCATAAAAATTTATTATTCTTAAATTGCACAAATTTATGATTTTACAATTGCTGTCTGAAATTGAATTTCTTTTACCTTGTTATTCTTGCTTGGAAACTAGAAATATCACAAAAACCTGCATTTTGCCAAGCTGGCTGTGAACAAATTCTCACTTTATAGCCCCTAAAAATAAAAATATACATAATTAAACTGGAACTCATTAAGGAAATACTGGGAAATGGAACTAACTATAAAGGGGGAAAAATCTGTAATACACAAGGATTTCTTTCTTTCTCTCCTTGTGGATTAGAGATTTTCACTTTATAGTAGAATTCATTATCATAAACAAATCTTTAAAAAAAGTTTAGTTCAGTAATGAAAATTTACAAATAAAAGATTATAAACTAATTTGACAATTTAAATTGGTTACAAGATTTTCTTCCAAGAATATTAATCACACTTTTAAAACTTGTCACAGATGTCAATATGTCACATTTAGGATTTGTCTCATTAAGTTTTTCATTATAAAACATTATGAAATTAATCGATTTTGGGTGTAATGAAGATAGTTTAAATGAATTGTTTGGCACATTTTATCTGTCCACATGCTGGAAAGTGTCAGACAATGACCAAAAACGAGAAAAAATAAGAGATTTGAATAGACAAGCTGAATGAGCTATAGCTCGATACAAAGAATGCTGAGTAGAGATTCTGAATACTGAATCAGTCTATTTCTGTATTTGTGATCATTTCAAAATTCTTTGTTGGAAAATTCTCAATACCATCCTACATTCAAAGTTGAAATCTAGTCTATTAGATTGTTGCAC
This sequence comes from Rhysida immarginata, assembly GCA_023313115.1. Classification (NCBI taxonomy): domain Eukaryota; kingdom Metazoa; phylum Arthropoda; class Chilopoda; order Scolopendromorpha; family Scolopendridae; genus Rhysida; species Rhysida immarginata. Next base: position 3,238,595 of record JAHWFO010045454.1, on the reverse strand, counting down.
ATGAAACACTGAATTTTCATACAGGGTATTAATGGAAGTACTACCAAATGTGGCTAATGTTTTGGATAGTGAAGATTAAATACCCTTGCACACAAACAAGGAATCACTTGGTAGCGTCATCATACAGGCAAAATGGAAGTAACCAAATATGTTTACTTTTTCTTTAAGAGTTCAAAGTTGACCACAAAGCAACAGAGGCAGATAAAACCATCAATGAAGCTTTAAAGATCAAACAATAAATAAATGAACGATTTAGCAAGGGTTCAAAAAATATGATCAGTGGTATGACCCTTGAAAACAAACCACATGAACTCTCAGCACCAGCCATTTACATCAGTGGAGCCATCCCTTGCCTATTTATAAGGGACATGGGCAAAAAAAATTGGGCATTCACTATTCGACAGTTTCCGACCACGTGTAAGCACTTAAACTAAAATTTTGTCCCTTAATTAATTGACAAAAAAGCCCATTTTTGCTAAACCTTAAATGAATTAATTACAAAGCATTGTCTCAAATTCTTGAATTAGTATCAACAAGCTTGTTAAGTGAGTTCCCAAATAAAACATGAACAGGCAACTGTAAGTTTGCACTTCTCTGCTCTCCCAGAACATAAATGCATCCTATTTGAATAAAGTAGTAACATGCTTATGCTTTTAAGAATTCTCGAAGCTCAGATTTAGGGTCCTTACTTTAAAAAATACAATATATAAATTTCAGCAAATGTTTGAATGAAGAATGAGGTCAAACCTCTTATTCCAGTTTATTTGATTTTTCATGGTTACATTTAAAATGGGAGGTCTTGTAATGTCAAAAAGAAAGTATTAAGTCCAGCATTATGCTAGAACAACAGATTTGGAACACACCCTCCTCAGCATCATTGTTAAATAATTTCTAGACCATTCAATGGGATTTAACATGCAATAACATAAAACAGCAAGAATATTTTACATACTTATCACTAATCGATTTGGAAAGAAAATAATCTTCAGCTAAATAATTGGCAAATGCTTTTATTCCTCCAACATCATCAATAAGTTGCTTTCGCATTAATGCAGACATGCCAGTAGCACAGAGTACTCCATAAAATTCAGCAGATAAATAAATACGTGCATGTGATGTTCCAAAATATACCTGAAATATAGGCCCAATTATGAAAAATTTAACTTTTTAAATTTGAATGGCTCATCTAATTTTCACTAGTTATTTTAATAGACAATAATTTCAGTCACACCTTCTCTAGTATAGAAGGAAATCCTTTTCTGTCACATGTGAATGGCATTTGATGGACAAGACCAACATCATCTGTCATATGATTGACCATATCCAGCAAAGTGTCTTCTTTCACTAAAAATGAAAAACAAAACAGCAAAAGCTTAAATCGTGTTATCAGAACATTTCATTAGCAAATAAATGTAGATCAAATTCCATTTTATATTAAAACTATTTTAAAGATAAACTTTTTGATCAAGTATTCAATAGCTAATTTCTTAAACATAATACAAGATCATAATGCTAATACAAATTGAATCATGCTTGACTTCCAGTAATTAGGATTCCATTTTTTCTTTGACCTCTGCCTTAAATCTTTAAATAGTAACTATTTTCACTTACTGCGTATTCCTGAGTCAGATATAAGGATTAATTCATATTTCGCGCCTTCGTAGCCTGGTTCCATGTTATTTATTTTTGGATTCACCCCAACATGTTTACCTCCTAATAAATAAATAAACAAGAAGTTAGAACTGAATCTAGTTTTTAAAGTTAAAATAAATCTTTTTGGTATGAGAAAAATGAATCGTTAATATCTTTCTCTTTACCTATGAATATCCGAGCATTCACGTTTGGGTATTTTTCAACAAGCTTTTCAACAATTATTCTAGAAGGGTCATTTTCATGATGGATGCAGAAAAGAAGTTCATACTGAGAAATGACAAAAAGAAAATTATTTTGTATATTCAATCCACAAAAAACAAATTTTTAAAAAATATGTTTATTAAATTTTTTTTATTATATCACACATTTCAAATAAATACACATAACCAAAATCAGAACCTAGCATACAAATCAGCCTTTATTCATAACTCACAAAATGGTGTCACAGTGTAGGAAAACAAGCACTCAACTCATGCTGTCCCTAAACGCAATAAAAATACATGGATTGGCTGCCAAATTGCACATAAAATAGCAACTTTTCCAAGGGACACTACTGCCCAAAATTACTGATGGTATTAGTGTATTCTTATTTACTGTAGAGTTTTACAGTCAGTATAAAGACTGTACAATGTAATAAAAAGTTGCCACAAAGTCTGTTTTAAACTTCAGTTATTGTTAGCAATTTAGCTTGATCCAAAGGGATCACATTAGGCAGTGTCCACTGTATCACCTTATTCAAATTTCCATAAAATATTTCATTATCAATCTGTTACATATAATGCTGCTTGTATTTCTTTCTTGTTACTCGGAAAAAATAAGTTTTGAAATAAATGCCGAAACTAAACAGTTTCCTTTCTCTCATTGCGTAATGTTAAGTCTCTATTTCGTTCATACTCGTAGCACAATATGCAAAATTCAGATTTTAAAAAGTATTTCTTATGCAAGTCTCTCATCTAATGACCTAGATTGGTTACAGTATCGTTAGTTCACAGAATTCGGCTTTCAGCATTGATTTCATATTAAGAAGTTTTGATATATAATCAATGACGGTACAATGAAAAGCCATCATAAATCATATGACGTGAATAAAATCAAATTCCTTCTGAAATTATGATTTTATGAAAAACTATACCATTTGGTGAATAAGTAAAGATCTGTTACAAATGCACACTCCAATACCATTACTCCAATGTGGCACACAGGGTCCAAAGAATCACAATAGCAACATTAGCAGATTACATAAAAAAAAAAGCTGGCATAGAACAGATGCCTTTTGAATTAACTCATTAATGCAGGCATAAATTTCAGCTACAAATATCCAATATATGAATCATGGGTCAATTAAATTAAAAACTAATTCGGTCATACCATATTTTTCAAAGTTTGATTAAAAATTTTGTATTCACTTACAAAAAAATAAATCAATAAATAAAAAATAAAAAAAAAAAAAAAAAAAGGAGACCCATGCTGATGTCACATTAGGAGCAATTCACATTATAATGGATTGCATTATACATGTAATAGGATTAGAGCAAATTAGCTTTCATTAATTACTATACAGGCATACATCTAAACCCCTGTCACAAACTTCTGGTGGAGATTCCCCACAGCAAGATGAAAACAAAATTTCATATAAATATGGTTCAGATAAGGAACAGTTTATGAGATTTCCGCAGTTAAAAGTGAAGTTTCAGTAGCTGGTTTTGTACTCTGTGGATGGAAAGTTAGCTCTCTGCATGTCACCTGCCATTCACAGATTAGAAAAACCAGCTGCTGAAACGTCCATTTTAACAATGGAAATCTCAAATGGTTTGTTATCCGAACCATTTTATGTGAACTTTTGTTTTCATCTCGCTGTGGGGAATCATCACCAGGAGTTTGTGATAGGGGTTTAGATGCTTCGTGTATATAATCTTAAAATATTTTAAATTGCAAATCACGATATTTACGGTATATATGTTTAAATTACTCTAGAAGCATTAAAAATTAAATAATTTTAATTATACACAATTACTGTATGCCAGGAAAAAAAAAATAGGAATCTTTTATTTACCGTTGGATAGTTCAGCGTAAAAAAGGTTTCTAGATTGTTTGGTAAATTTGGGTCTACCCCAACAAGAGGCTTAATAATTGACACAGAAGGATAAGGAACTTCCCTCGGAAGCTGGTGAAGTTTTCTGTGGAGCCTCCATTTTCTAACAAAAGAAAGGATATATTTCATATGATTATTATAAATGACAATATCAAAAGCTTTGTATAAACATAAAATTAAAAAAGAAGACTAAAAGGTATGACTGCCAATCAATAATAAATAAGCAAAAACAAAAGAAAAAAACATTTTCCATGCCCTGAATTTTTTGTTCCTACTTTCATTCATCTATGTAATGAGTTACCTATAGAAATATGTCAGATCTTTGCCCCTACTCATCAAACCATTATTAACAGGCTAACTTGTTTCGTTCTCATTTATACAAATATTATTTTCAGACCCAACTTGATAAATAACTGATTTATCCTTATGTTCCTTTTTTAAATTAAATTCTGTTCCTTTTATTCTAATGGAATGCTCTTGTACAAATAAATAAGTAAAATTCACTAAATTAATACAAACACAATTTGATAATTAAGAATTTGATGTAAGATCTTCACCAAAAGAAAAACTTTCTATTTTGATGAAAAACAATATGCGTTAGGAAAACATTCAGTTTTGCTATTTTAGGTATGTGTGCATCCACAACTAAGGTATTTTCATTTTGACAAGAAAGGCTTGTATTAGCAATTCAAAAAAAAAAACAAAAAAAATAATAGAAGAAGTCTTATGGGTAACATACAAATTTATTATATCCAGATGATCCTGCCAGACTTGCCTTATTCCACTTTATTTCATTTTATATTATTTGTTACATGTTTTTTTGATTCCCATAAACATGTTCTTTATTAATGCTATCACCATATAATCCCTTTTTTAAGTCTTCATGGCATGAATCGTTTAACAAAGAGATTTAAATCACCAGGTCAATTTTTCATTCAATCAAAATCAGAACCAGACATACAACAGGTGGTATACAATATGTTATCAGATTGATAAAGTTTATACATCAGATTGGATTCAAACTACAACTGTTTATCCTAACATGAATAATCATTATATAATTGAATTTTATTTTTTTAATGCTGCTGTTGTTGTTGTCGTTTCAGTGTTTGCTACAACCTACTGTAGTCCTCTACAATGGCCAAACAAATAATATTCATAAATCAGAATCTGTTTACAGAGTTATTAAGAAAAAAAAAGTAAAATTTTCAATTAAAAAATATATAAAAGATTAAATGATTGTGTTAGACAATGCAAGTACATTAGCTCGATGAAAGAAATCACAAAATTTTATTACTACCTCCCAAGCTATCTGCATCAATCTCTTTCAGAGGATAAACACTAACAAGATGAAAAAGTCAAAATCCATTGAATGCTGTCAATGACATTTGCTCACAAGCATTCCTCATATTACAACAGTTACTAATTTTTATGAACCAATCTCAAATGATTTATATATAGTTCCAATAAATATAAGAAATATTTACATTTCCTATACATTATCTGTAGATTGGTCTAACAGTAGGGAGACAAGGAAGGCAAGCATATGGGATTTCAGTAGTGTTTATAACGAGGAAAGACTAATTTATTTCATGTTCCCTTCTGGAGAATCAAAACCTGATGTTTCAACCTATGCTTTTTTCATTGATGCATGAGGAAAGACTAGCACTATAACATAATTTATACTAATTTAAATTATGTATAAAAAATGCTATAAATAATTTTATATTACCAGTACTGTATATGTTTCAGGCATATTTTGAATAAACCTTAAAACTTTTTTTATTGGTAGCTTCCCCTTAAATAAGAGAGAAACTCGCCTAAAAAATAATTTTTTTTAAGTCTGGTTTTGAACTAACTTCTTCTAACCATATTAATTGCCCACTTGTTTGTCTTTGTAAAGCTATTGTTCGCATGCCCCAGTAAATGCAATGTGGCAGCAATGTTATTGCTATGATGTACACACAATAATAAAGATACAAGAACAAATAAAAATAACTTGCATTCAAACCTAAAAGCTTTTATACAGTAGAATCTTCAGAACATGTGAATTACTGTGAATTTCATACTAAGATGAATGTTTATAACAACTTAAAATGAATTCAGCATACGGACCCCAAGGAAAAATTTCAATGAAATATTCAGAATGCAAAGTAAATTGCTTTAGTGCCCCAGTCCAGTCCATCATTTTTTTCCCACAGAAAACTGATGTTTTTGTCTTATCACTTGTCTATTTCAATGACAGTTTTGTGATCTTTGTGCTTTTAAAGAAATGACTCAAGAAGTGTTTCAGCTTTCAGCAGTGTTTATTATCTTTAACATGGACAAAACAATAAGAAATGTTATTGTTAATAGACAGCCACGCACATCCTACCATTGCAAATTTAACATTTATAAAAAATATATTTCTTCTACCAAATATATTAATTAAAGGCATAAGATGCTCAAAATTCATTTCAAAAAACTTCGTGAATTTTAAACATTATTGAGGAAAAAAGAAATCAATTATGGATGCCATATTGTTAATATCACGTGCATAGAATAATATTACATCTTCAACAATCCAAAAACTTTTAACATCGGATTTGTATCACAATTTGTTATAATGATGCATCAGTTTTCAAGGACCATCCATTCCGACAGGATCTTTACATGCAATTTTTATTTCATATTCTGTCACTGACATCAAAGTTTATTCCCAACACTCAAGTCATTCATGTGATGGGCATCCCTTTGGCAGTTGCGTAAGGTATAGATATTCAATTGTATAGATATTGAATATGACAAAATATACAAAAAAAACCAACTGCCAGTCAATACAATATATAAAATTTTGCACTATTCCCATTCACCTAACAGAACAGATTTCCTCATTTAAAATGATATAGTAAGTCTATCTCAGGGAAAAAAATATCAAATTTCCAAAGATCACAGCTTTATCCTATTATTTGGTTTTCAATACTTAAAACATGTTGATATCTTGTTTTATAATTGTTAAAATGCTTGAATTAAGAATTTGTCCTTATGAGAACTGTTTAAACTTATATGAATATCCTCTAATCTAGACTCTCGCTTTAATAAATTTACTATGATCTATATAGTTCGAGGTCTTTTTATCGCTATTAGATATATGAAATATGAAGGCTTTGCAATACATTAATGAAATTTATTTCACAACTAGTTTCGCCATCTTTTCCTGGCTTCGTCAAAGTGATGGAATAAATAACAGTATCTAACAATATGAATGGTTTATAATGAACAGTGAAGTATCGATTGTTGAGGTAAGTTAACAATAAGAGGCTGTGAACAAAGATTAAATAGCAACGAGGATGGATAAACCAAATTAATAAACACAATTTTGGTTATTTCAAATATAAATATAAAATATAAATAAGTTATAAGTTATAGAAAATCATATCTCCATACTGCCAAAGATCCCTTCAAAATTAGTGTCCTAGAAAGCATCAAAATCTTCACAGCTCTTTCATCGAACCCCCAAAAACTTTTAAATATACAAACTAATTTCGATATATTCCAAATTTTGTGTTTTTTATCTGATTTTCTATAACTTATTTAATTTTATATTTATTTATATTTTTATATTTATATTCAAAATAACCAAAATTGTATTTATTATTTTATCCATCCTCTTTACTATTTCTTCTTTTACTTTGTTCACAGCCTCTTATTGTTAACTTCTACCTCAACAATTGATACTTCACTGTTCATTATAAATCATTCTTATTGTTAGATACTGTTATTCATTTTCAAAATATTTAGCAACTGTTATTTATTCCATCACCTTGACGAAGCTGGAAAAAGATGGGAAACTAGTTGTGAAATATATTTCATTAAAGTATTGCAAAGCTCCATATTTCATATATTAATAAATTTAATTTATTAAGAATAAATTTTTGTTATATGAATGAAAAACGAGGCACAAAAGAACAAGTCTAGCAAATGTAATGTATTGTTACAAAATGTAATGTATTGTTACAAAGAGGGTTTCTAATTTCAGGCCAGATGGAATCTAAAACATCATTGCATTCTAAACACTTTTATTATCAACAAGGTTAAACATGGCATGCTGTCATTCAGTCCCAATTTGAATTTAATTATACACAAGGGTCTTTAACCTTTTAAAGGTAAAAATGAGGTGGCCTGGTGGGCTTTCAGTGAACATACAACTTCTGTGAAGTTAAGCAACATCAGGTATGGATAGTCACTGGATGGGCAACCCATCAGTGACACACAATCTTCCCCCCCCCCCCCCACCCCCAGTTGCTGCTACCATCATACAGCAGTCGTCAATCCAGGTTCATCCAGGGACCCAACCCGTTGGCCTCTGGCCCTGGATGGATGTATTGGATTCCATTAAAATGGGGAAAAAAAAAAAAAAAATTTTATAGCCCTATGTCCTTTAACATTAAAATTTTTGGAAACAATTTCTATCAATTTGAAAGCCCAACTTTTGTGTATGGTTTGAGAATTTTATCACAGATTGGGAAACATTTATAATGCTTGAATTTGAATACTGAGATTGGATAACATTCATGCTAGGTGTACATGCAGGGGTTTATTATAAAACTGCATCCTATTGGGAGTAAGACATGAAGGATTTTAGGTATCACATTATTGTCAGTTAGAAAAAAATACGAGTTACTATAATTAAATTCTAGAAAGTATTCCAATACTCTAAATATTGTAAGGTAAAAAGGTTTTCAAATGGTAGACAAAATCTTTGGCAGTTCGAAATATAAAAATTGCCCTATAATGAGATGTCAGAAACCAATTTGTGGACGATGAGACCCAATAAAGTTCTTTTATGCTAGCAGTAGAGACAATTGAATTCAGGGTTTAGTTTATAATGTTTGTAAATGAAATTTTACGTAAAGAAAAAAGGAAATTTAATTATTTTGTAAGCTGACTTAATTCTAAGGAATGCAAATTTTGAAACGGAAGACTATATGGATCGGCTGTATGTTTACAAACATTTGCTTACTTTGTGCCTATACGAGGTGCATTCAAGTTCTAAGGCCTCCGATTTTTTTTCTAATTAACTACTCACCCGAAATCGATGAAACTGGCGTTACTTCTCGACGTAATCGCCCTGCAGACGTACACATTTTTCACAACGCTGACGCCATGATTCCATGGCAGCGGCGAAGGCTTCTTTAGGAGTCTGTTTTGACCACTGGAAAATCGCTGAGGCAATAGCAGCACGGCTGGTGAATGTGCGGCCACGGAGAGTGTCTTTCATTGTTGGAAAAAGCCAAAAGTCACTAGGAGCCAGGTCAGGTGAGTAGGGAGCATGAGGAATCACTTGAAAGTTGTTATCACGAAGAAACTGTTGCGTAACATTAGCTCGATGTGCGGGTGCGTTGTCTTGGTGAAACAGCACACGCGCAGCCCTTCCCGGATGTTTTTGTTGCAGTGCAGGAAGGAATTTGTTCTTCAAAACATTTTCGTAGGATGCACCTGTTACCGTGGTGCCCTTTGGAACGCAATGGGTAAGGATTACGCCCTCGCTGTCCCAGAACATGGACACCATCATTTTTTCAGCACTGGCAGTTACCCGAAATTTTTTTGGTGGCGGTGAATCTGTGTGCTTCCATTGAGCTGACTGGCGCTTTGTTTCTGGATTGAAAAATGGTATCCACGTCTCATCCATTGTCACAACCGACGAAAAAAAAGTCCCATTCATGCTGTCATTGCTCATCAACATTGCTTGGCAACATGCCACAGGGGCAGCCTTGTGGTCGTCCGTCAGCATTCGTGGCACCCACCTGGATGACACTTTTCGCATTTTCAGGTCGTCATGCAGGATTGTGTGCACAGAACCCACACAAATGCCATTTCTGTTCAACAGTCATTCGGCAATCCCCCAAAACAATTCTCTCCACTTTCTCGATCATGTCGTCAGACCGGCTTGTGCGAGCCCGAGGTTGTTTCGGTTTGTTGTCACACGATGTTCTGCCTTCATTAAACTGTCGCACCCAAGAACGCACTTTCGACACATCCATAACTCCATCACCACATGTCTCCTTCAACTGTCGATGAATTTCAATTGGTTTCACACCACACAAATTCAGAAAACGAATGATTGCACGCTGTTCAAGTAAGGAAAACGTCGCCATTTTAAGTATCTAAAACAGTTCTCATTCTCGCCGCTGGCGGTAAAATTCTATCTGCCATACGGTGCTGCCATCTCTGGGATGTATTGACAATGAACGCGGCCTCATTTTAAAACAATGCGCATGTTTCTATCTCTTTCCAATCCGGAGAAAAAAAATCGGAGGCCTTAGAACTTGAATGCACCTCGTATGTTCTTCCACTTCAGTATTAACTGCATGTCTGGCACTGGCTGTGGACTTAGCAATCGACATTATTCAGATCGATTTTGCTTATAACATGTTGCAAAGTGCCACTATTTATCATTAATTTATTATGGACTCTATTAAAGGGTACACAGAAGTCTATTTTAAATTTTTTGTTTAAATCATTCGTTGTTTACTCATCCTTGCCTCAGACAATTCTATGGTCAGAAGTGAGAGAAGGCACAGTAAATTTGTGCATGCACATTCCTACTTCCTGCACATCCTGTCTATAAGTGCTCCATATTGTAATTTTTTGGAAATAATTTTCTATTACTAGGACAGTTTCACCCTTGGTAATTTTTCTAAAAAGGGAACCAAGTTGATCAATTGTTAACTAATAAGTGCAACCATAAAAATCTAGATGAGAATGATGATATATCTTACAAATTGCAACTACAAGAGCACCTAATTAATTATTATGATGCCTCTATGATGCACCTAATTAATTATTATGATGTCTTTTTATTTGGGTTAATAATTATGATGCCTCTATAATGAAAAGTAACAATACCTGAGTGAATGTGTATATTGGCTTGATTATTCAATTTGGAATTATATTTTGGGTATAAAAAAAAAAAATGTCATCCGTATAAGTTGTATGTTCAGGCTCCTATTTCTGGGTCTATCGGGATCTTTGGCTAGTGTCTTACTGAAGCTAGTTGGTTATGTTATTTTAATAGCTACTTTAATAAAATTTAATGTGTTATTTATTAAATTGGGTTTATTAAGTATTTCTTTAGTAATTGGTATGCAAATAACATCTTTAATTGCTATTTATTTGTAGCTCACATGAATCTTGCAATTACTGGTTTGATAATCTTTATGGATTGAGGTTCAGTGTATAACAGTAATAGTTATAGCATGTGCAAGCGATTTGAAGGGGTCCACAAAACAGCCTAAAAAATTGATACATAAGAGTTAAAATCTTGATGATCATAATGTTGAAATGGAATTTGAAAAAGTTTATCAGTTTTCAAGTTACTGAGCAAATGGTGGATGGATAAACGTACAGATCTGCATTTGTTAGTGTTTTTTTATGAAAAACGTGTGCTTTCACCAAACGTGTGCAGTAGAATGGAAATTCATGTTGGTTGCTGGATTTTATATGCAAGTATTTTTTATTTTCTACATGGCATAATAACTTTTTAGTATATAGAATATTTGTTATTTTTAACATATACAATATGAAACTACACGATAAATGATTAATAATGTTTAAGCTGAAAATGGAAAGTATAATTATTCTAAATGATTATATGATATTTTCCAATAATAAAGATGTACAGATGAAATGTATTTTAAGTTCGAAGAAAGTAAATTTGACCACTCGGATGTTAAAACTCACGATCACTTCTTGTGGATCCAAACGCTGATTTTTCTAGAGAAATGACACTCCTATTCATCTACGTAAGTCATCTTACCATCATATTCAATAGGAGTGTGCTATTTCTCTAGACAAATCGCGTTTGGATCCACAAGAAGTCATCGTGAGTTTTAACATCCGAGTGGTCAAATTTACTTTCTTCGAACTTAAAGTACATTCCATCCGTACATTTTTATTATTGGAAAATATCATATTGTTTTAGATCAATAATGTTTGCTCATGATCCGATAAACAAGCTGTAAATGTCAGTGTTAGAAATGGCTTTTGTCTTGACAGGAAGGAAAAAAAGGGGGTTGTCAATAGAGCAAACAAGGCAATGCAAATGAGAGAATCTTGCATAAGGTCCCTGAGGCACAAATTTATTGTAGTTTATCAATACAATTTTTTGAATTATTCTTGCACTTCAAGTAGATTCATTTTCCTACCAGTTATACTTTGTTTTAAGGCTTATAAAACGTATATGGTTTAAACGGAACACATGGCGTTACAAAATTTCTTATTGGAAACGAGCATGGAATGTGAAATCAAAACTAGACTGTTTTGTATTAAGGAAATGGTATACTATATCAATAATACATGGTTTGTATAACTATGTTATCCACCAAAAAAACATTCGTCTTTGTCTAGGTTAAAGAGTCATTATGTGGGATTGAGAGATACAATGTTGTGCTCATGAAAGTTTTTAGGGGGTATATAAAAAAAAATGTGGATTTATATTAAAGCACTTAGCATATCATTAGGTTAAGATATCATTATTATCATTTTATTTATTTTTTTTAGGTTTTTATATCGGTATCTGTTTTGTAATAGGAAACTATATTATAATTAGTGCCAGGCCAATCCCATGTCATGTGAGTGCTATTCGGTTTTATTCTCTTCTTTTAATTTTCAAATGAGGAAATGGATTTACGCTCCAGACATGAAGGATACTATAGGATTACATTTTAATTAATTTTATTTTTTATTTAGTTTTAATATTGAGAACGAATCAGGAAATTGGGTGGGAAATCCCAGAAATGTGGACTACGTAACCGCCCACCCTGAATCGGCAAATTTATTCAGGTGTTAAGGGTGGGGTAAAAATAGTTAAAAAATAAAAATAATAATAATTAGTTAAGGAATATCGAAGTTCCTAGTTAAAGTGATTTATACAAATGTTATTGATATTTTATTTTTATGACTATAATTATTATTTTATTCCAGACGCGGTTATTACTATAAAGGTAGTTGAGACGCTGTGCAATTGTTGCACCAAGGTTAAGTACGATTACTACGACTACGCTTTTGTTACGTTTTAAGTGAAAGTATTTAAGATGTAAGCGTATTAAAGTATTTTAAATGTACAGGAATGTAATAGGGATTAAGGAAGGACCTCTAATGAGAAATCGTAATCGAGTGACATGAGTAAGAGCGGTTACAACACTCGTAATCACGCGAATTATCATTTGAACTCCTTAAGACGACTTGTCGGTACCACTTCCGACAGAATGCTTACCTTAATAAAAAAAAGTGATAAATTTATAGAAAAATAAATGAAACCCAAATCTATACATTTACCCATAAAATATGGCGGTTAAATGAACGATCCAGAGACCACCCCAAAACGCTAAGAAAAATATAGCGAGGCCATCCAAGATGAAGGTGAAATACGCCGGAGCCATTATCCGCCGAGTGCCGCCGCGACGTCACTTCTGCTGCAGCAGCGGCCGTCCCCGTTGAGCGGCGAGTCCGACCGGTGTCGCGTCGATCGTTCAAGACGAGACGTGGGCTACTGTGGAGTATTTATCCAAGAACCTTCGACTTCGACTGGTGCCCTTCCCATGTTGACGGATAATAACGATTACCAACTTCCTCAGCGTCAGAACCAGGTGGCGGAACAATGCAAATCAAACCTGAATCGAGTAGGAAAAGAAGAAATGAATTTAGAACAGTTTATTCAGAATTCTCAATAGATATATACAAATTAACGTTTAAACCGATAACGCAAAGCGACAGTGAAAAAATCGTGGATGCTGAGGATTTTAAAGCCTCAATCGATAAAAACACTGTCAAGGATTGATCCCAGACTTTTTTTTTAGAATCAGAACTGTCATTGACCATCAAAAAGTTATCTTTATAAAATTGGCCTCAAAACCTCCTCCTCAAAGCACCTGTGAAAACCGAACGTGTACCTGAAATGTCACTTTTATATACAACACAGGCAATGTGCTGATGTGAACAGTCAGGTTGTGGTATTTACAAAAATGACATTGAAGTCTAACCAGGGATGGATTAAACTGGTCTGACTTTATAATCACTAAAAATTTCCTATCAAAAACAGCATACAGTATAATCTGAATCAGCCAGATTTTAATTCAACTTATAGTATAGTCAAAATTTCTCTCTACTATAGGGATGCCAACTTTTCGTTGACAGATTCCTAGTCACAATTCAAACAGCACATATAGACTTACACCGAAGCAGTCGTTCACTAGCAGCATATAAAGATAACCGACGTGTAGGTGCATGTCGTAGAAGTGATCTGTATCAATCTCCACAAACTCAAAAGAAATCTTGAAGCTGTGCGCTTTTTTTTTTGCAGAGAAATGTAGATCTTGATGACGAAACTTACATCAAAATTCAGGGCTTTTAATGCATACTTAATGCAGTTATCCAAAAATGTGACACGTATTCAAAATCGTGTTTTGCAAACGCAATATGGCACTTGTATCAAAACATATACGTTTTGAATCCATGGCTGAGACAAAATATTACCTGGACAGTCCAAGAAAACTGATAGGCAGGACCGGCCTAAGAGAAGCTGGGCCTGGTTCCGAAAATATTTGTATCGTAGCCTGCCCTGCTGATCGGCTTCTTTATTAATAATATGACTGGGCATGGACAGTTTATAGAAATAATTTGACATGCCTCAATAACAGGCAATTGATTCGTGTTGTTGTCGCATTCAATTTCAGCCTACAAGTGCTGGATGACATTAAGACTTGGAGAGTGCAGTGACTCTGCCTATGCTTCTGAAACCACTCGGACGTACCATAGAATGAAGACTGTGGTCTTGAGCCTAACTTCTCACTTGAAATTATTCTCCACAATCCTGTACATCGATACCAACCAGCATAGATCTTTGGTCTCTTATGCCATTTCCACTCTTTGGATCTGATGAAGAAAAGAATGTGATTGAGCAATAGACCATGGAGCTGTTTTTCATCAATATTTTAACATCTGAGGTAAGGCATATGATTATAACCTCACGGACCCATCTTGAGCTATTCTTTAAAAGAAAGAAGAAAACGAGCTCTTTGCCCATATTAAGAATTTCAGCCTTGAAAAATCGAACGGTGATGATCATGTTTTAAAATCTGAACATGCCGCCAATAAAACTTCAAGATTTTAGGCCAAATCAGTAGGTAACGTTCATAAACTACGTGGTCAATTTGGGAGTGGAGGGTCAGGAGTTGATCATATATGACCACAAGTAATGACCACATGGTCAAATTAATTTTAAAATGATTCATAATTCTGCATTTTAATATCTTTTTAGGAGGGGTTCTAATTTCTTTGACCACGTAAGTTTTAGAGGGAGGAGAGTTCAAATATGACCACCGATGACCACAGAGAGGGGAGATATAAAAAAAGTTGAAAAAGTGGTCACGTGTTCACGTGTTTTATTGGGCAGAAAAATGATTTTTTTTGAATCATTACAAATAGATAAAAGATGCCTTTCTGTCCGATTACATGTTGACAGAGGTCCTCTACATCTCACCCAAGGGAGAAACGTCTTCATATTAAGTAAATAATTTACTATTTGGATCTCTTTGTAAAGCACTGAGACAACCAATCGGTTCTGATTTGTTGAACTTTCTACAACTTGCTTGTAAATAAGCTGTTGTTCAGTTGTTTGATTTCCCCGATGATAACTGCATAGCAGTCGGAATATCACTGTGGGATCTTAAACCTCTCTTTCACGATTCAACTGCTAAAACCGAACAGTGGCTTCTGGAATTACTCACTGCTATTTTACTGGTCGATTATTTCATGGATTGTTTTCTCCTGGTTGGCATGTACAATTTTTTATAGATACGTACTGTTGTTGACCACTGGCATGTCAAAAACCACTGGAAGGGGTTTTGAGCATTATACCATTCGAGAAAAAGTTGCTGGAGGGGAAAAAAGCCAAACATGTTGGCAGTTGCAGAAATGCTGGACCTAACTCGTATGGCACTGGCTAATACTAGCAGGGGCTAGAAGTTGACCCATTGAACTTCGATCACAAAATGTGACGTGTCTCCTTATCGGAGCTGTTTTCTCTGCTATGAAGTAATCAAGTAATAATACTTCACCTGAAACCAGTTCAAAAACCCTCGAGAAGGCTTAATTAATTATTGCTAAAATTATTTTGAATACATGTTAAAATTATAAATTTATAAAAAAAATGTGCTTAATTGATATTTAGAGTACTACAATGAATTCACGCTTTGGGGACAATCCATTTAAATCTTCGAAGGCGTACTAAATATGACAAAAATTGAATTTACATAAATTTTTATGTTATCTCATTCAACGAAATAGCTCCTTTGATAAAATGCGTCCTACTTCCTGACGTCATCTGTTCAAAAGTCTACAAGTCTGATAGAAATGATAAGTTTGCGGAAACACATGAATCAGCAAGAAAGTTGCTTAAATTTTATCTGCATTACTTGGATTATGTGATCTTACAGTGTATATGTTATGGTTAAAGTAAAAAATCCGGTTTTATTATTAATAATAACCGGCTATTATTAATACTAACCAGATCTTTTGGTAAATGTGATAAATAATGCATATTATTCACATTTACCGGTAAATATTAATAATTACCAATAAAGTTTGGTCATTGTGATTAATTAAGCATAATTTATTGAAACCCCAATTCTAAGGTAATTTTTAGGTCATGCGATAGGAAATACAGTGGTCGCCGCTTAATATGGCACCTCGGGACCGGTGGCTGTTTTAAGCGAGGTTACCGAAAGTACTTATTTTTTTATCCAACAAGTCAAGCATTTGTTTGCTTAAATACTCATTTATACGCGTACAGTATCCTTACAAAATAGTTATTTAAAATATTGTCTACTGTTTGTTTGAAAACCTTGGCTGCATTAGTGAAGTTGTGTGGGGTAGAAGCCGTATGATTTCTATGTGGGATAGGTCATCAGGAACACGAGCATGGGCCAGTTGTCAATTAGAAGACCAATTTTTTGTGTTCGCTTCTAAGATGCTTGTTCCATTGCGCTAGCCAATTAATCCCGATATCTGGTAAAGTCCATGCACTGGTAAACGATTCGTAAAGATTTGGGAGAGTTTTTACATTTCTGAAGCAGCGTGAAGATTTTGACTTTACAATGATGAGGATTTTTCTGTCCCTCCAAGTTGTAACAAACAAGGGCATCAGCAGCCTCTCCATGAAGTTTCTTAAAGATTAGCCCATTGCTTTTATTTCACGATGAAACAATCTTTCAGTTGACTTAAAACCCGTGTGGACTAATGAAAATTTACAATTTCATCAGCCTTTTGAGATAAGAGGGGACCGTTCACTGGAGAATTTCTGTTTCTAACATATTGAAACCAGCTTAAAAGACCTTCTTCAACTTGAGCATCTTTTCAATTTAGCTTACGCTTTCTGTTGTTTCTTCACTTGCAGCTTTCATGTAATTGACCAATCAGTATAATCTACAATTTTGGGAAGCAGTATCCATTGGCTTAAAGGGAAATGAAATGTGGATATTATAAGCGGAGTGCTCATTTATCCAGAGTATGATGAGATGAAAAATTAGAATTCGTAAACTACTTTGGAAAAAAGTGTCCAGATTAAGCGGTTTACTACTTTTGGCAAGGTTCACAAAGATTCAAATATATCATTACCATTTCGAATGTAATGTTCTTATATTTTGCTTTAACCTCTCTCATCATTCCGCTTCACCCTACATGGCCTACACAGTACGCAGAACAATCGAAACTGCCCAACACGTGATCGTCTCAAAAAATGCGAGCGCCGACATCCAAAATAAACAGTCAACTGATAGTGTCTAGCTGATGCCAACAAACTTGCGCGCTCGCAATAACGCGGGAAAATATACCCATGCGTAATGGAAATCTCAAGGTAAACGCGTTGAAAATCATTACATTGACCAAACTTCAGTGGTAATTATTAATAACAACCGGTGAATGTGATAAATTTCCAAAAATTATTCACTTTAACCGGTTTATTTGGTTAGTATTAATAATAGCCGGTTATTATTAATAATAACCGATTAATCGCATTGACCGTAACATATATATAATTAAGCGTTCCAAAGGGAAAAAAAAAGAAAAAAAAAGGAGGCAGATAAAAGGGCTCTTTAACGTCATTTTGTTTAGATCTAAGACGTTCTTCGATTATCAGTTGCAGTGGCTCAGTGGTTGCGTGATCGCGATCGCCTATGATCCCCAAGGACGCGGGTTCGAACCCGGCGGAGGACGACTAGGATTTTTTTAGGGGGAAAATCCTGAGATCACGCACTTCCTTCGGAAGGGAAGTAAAGCCGTTGGTCTCGTGTGGTCGTTTGCCGGCTGCACGTTAAAGAACACTTGCGAGGCAAAATTTGCGGTCCCTGTAACGCCGTCCTGAAATGAACATGGTAGTTGAAAAGGACGTTAATACCAAACAAACCAAACCAAACCGATTATCAGTTCTCCGTCCGGTCGCAGTGTCTAGATATGGTCAGAAATACATAAAAATGATAGGTGGAAACTGTCTCAGGATTGTGTTAAGATATTCGTTTTCTGAAAGGGGAGAATTGTCTTAGAGGTCAATTCTTAAACTTAACGAACCAACCAATTGTCTGTTATAGTGTGAGTAAGAATTTTTACAATAAACCGAGTTACATCCAAGAATTCTTTGTTGTATAGGTATACCATAGGTATAAGTATAGTTAAGGTGCGTCCAAAAAATATAAAACCATACAACTTAATACATGATAAATCGAAAATATGGATCTGACCAAACATTAACAGAAATTTTTATGCAAATTTCATTGCAACGGTTTGTCCCATTCAAGTTGTTCATAAAAATTATATTGAAATCTTATATACTTTAACAATGCCAAAGGCAGAACGTTTCTTAGAATTTAAAAAGGGTCAAATTTGTGCTTTAGTGATTCCGGACAATCTACTAAAACAAGAGCTCATAGGGGCTAATATAATTGCAAAAACATTGGATAGATCACACAATGTGATACTTAATTATTTGCGTTTGGAGAATTAACATGATGTAAAGAAGTCCACAGGCAGGTCGCAGAGTCATCGTACGTGAAATAAATGTAAACAATGCTTCTTTGCGATCTCTTGCGACGTCTCCGAATATATCTGTGTGCACATCTTCAATTGTGAATGTGGTACATCTGGCAATTCAAGAAGAGGACGCAAAGATCCTTTTCTAAAATCTTTCCATAAAGATTAGAGATTGCTGTGGGCAAGAGAAAAAGTTCAGTGGGGGGAAATGTTAAGAATGTGATGTGGAGCGATAAAAAGAAGTTCATTGGCATTATATCCGCAAAGATGAGCGAGTTAGCATTATACATGTAGTTTTAGAGCATGTTCAGATTGTCATGCATTAACAGTAAATAAATTAATACAATGAATAAATTAATACAACTCTTTAGCTATAACAAGATAATACAAAATTACAATAGTGTAAAACCAAATTTCTGAATACGTATTTCGGTAGCAAAAGAGCTACCATCATTCAGCTACCAATTCACCCTGCTGACCGAAAAGTGGTTACAAGTATGTACGAGCTAAGAGTGCACATTCTATTGAATATTGTAATTCTAACCGTTTTTGAATATTTAGTAGATTAAAAAGTTTATAAACCGTTCTTAGTGTATGATATTTTGTGTGCCGGGGGAGGGGGGGAGAATAATTCAACATGATACACACCCCCTCCATAGAAGCCGTGCTTAGAAACCAATAGAAGTGGGGTATAACTTTTTTCCACTTTAAGTAGTGTCAGGGGTGGATGAAGGTAGTGGTTATACGCCAACAAAATGGTTATATTAAACTACCTTCATCCATCTCTGCTAGTGTATAGTCCAGTGGCGTAGCCAGAAATTCCTCTAAGCGGAGGCTGGGGGTATCTTCAATTTTCGAACGCATTATGCTATAAGAGTAGGCATGATTTGGCCATCCAAAATAAAAATAAAACTTATTTTCGTCCAATTATCTGCAGTCCCTTTGGCCCCCCCCCCCCCTCTTTCTGCAGTCTCTTTATCTTATGTGCTAATTTTTACCTGATTTCTTGCACTTCTTCCCAAATGATGCTCAGGCAGTTCACCGTAACTCATTTTTCGTTATTGTAACATTTTTGGAATCCATATTTGATGACACCATTTCGTATACTGGAGTTTTCAGCTTAAATACTTAGGTTTCAAGAAAAGTTTTTTTGGAAAAACTTGCAGCGCGATAACTCACTACCAACGTTTGGCCATACTGCTTCACAAGTTCACAAAGGATGATGCCAACTATATGTAGAACTGTTGGGTACTTTGGGAGGTAAGCAAGCAGTTGTAACATCGTTTAACTAAATCGGAATGAAGCTTTTGGTTTGTTGTAATGATACCGTAACGATTATCACGTATCTTGTATCGTGGATAAACTTGGAACTATTCAGGTGATATGCAGATTACTATACTATTACTACTGCTATTACTATTATTATTAAAGATTATTCTAAAACTATTAATGACGATTGATGATCTCTTTGATATTGCTTCGTTATAATGATGTAGGCTGATTGATAACTAAACTTTTAACTCCTATTTTTTAGTGATCCAAGGGTTTCAATATCTAAATGGGGATCAAATGACTTGCTTTCTCTTTTCTAAGAGAAATCATAAACAAACCCAATTTGAATCAAGTTTGTAATTTTTAATTACAAAGTTTACATACTCGAAAATAAAAGAATAAAACAAATTGGCATTGAAAAAAAAAATCTCGCGTTTCTTGGCACAGTATTGTTAACAATTCCTTGAAAATGATAGATAAAGTTTACGATTACTGAGTTGAATAATACAAGGGTTTTTTGTAATTGTTATAGCATTGTCGGGTAAGAGAATATCAATTAAATTTCGTGAATATACACTCGGTGTCATCAAATGATAAATTGTCATGTAAGAAGATTGTTAAAATGAATTGTTGACAGCCTGGACAAACAATCAAATGTCTTTATAAATAAAGCCGCAATGTCTAGAACAATGTTGTGTAATTGTTTCAGCGTATTATGTATCAAAAACATTGTTAGATGCACACGCTTCAACAATGCAACGAACCAATATTGTCTGTACTGCATCCAATGAAAGTAAATTTAAGCACTAACCATATCATAGTAATGCCCCAAAAAGTGTAGATTCATAGAGCCGGATTATTACGAGAATACCTTGATCTTCAGAGTATTGGATAGGCTGCCAAGTGAATGTTGAATGGCCCCATACTATCCGTTGGAGCATTTCAAAGCCATGGTTTGCGTTGAGAAGATTGTTGATCTGCACCATCTAGCTTCCAGAATTAGGAACACTTCTAAGCTTTCGCAGGCTTCGAAAAACTGCAACGGCTGTCAAACTAAGTGCGACGCGCTCCAAAAATGTTGTTTTGGTTGTCACATCTCTGGTGCAAATGTGAATAATTTGTGTAGGTAAACATTTTTGCAAGCCGTTGGGTACAGACGAAAGCATCGAGTCACGTTATCACCAAGGATCAGAATCTCTGAAGGAACCGGTTATTTCCTCGACCTGTCGCAGATAACAGACACAGTCACAGTCTCGTGATTAGTGCCTTAAAACCAGACATCTGCAATCGAGGGTTTTTACTGCTGGGACAAGTTAGCCTCACAATCGTGATGTTTTTAACTAGTCTACAGGAGGTGGTAAAAACCAAACTTTTCGTCACAAGGCAACATCGCAAATCACTCTCACGCAAAAAGTGAATTCAACTCAAAATCAACTTTTTGGTAGTTTTTCATGCAAAAAAAGTTAATTCAATAACTTCTTCAAAATAAAATCCGAGTATTTAATTTAAAGGAAGAAATTAATGAAGATTTGGAAAATATGATAGTGATTTTTTTTCGTCAATCTTTGGATGTATCTATGCAGACGAATGATTTAAGAAGTTAATGAATTTATCCGTGTGGGTAAACTTTCAACTTGGTCCTCCATCCATAAGAAACACTCCATTTGGCTTGGGCAGCCCATTTGTTAACAGAACAGGCTTAAACGGTTCATATTCCAGTATAAGTTCAATTTCCAGTGCAAGTTTAAATTCTGTTGATTATAGATGCATGTTTTGATGAACGAATTATATGGGATGTATATGTGATCAATAATTGTCTTTGTTGTTATTAATAATCTGTTGCACATTCTACATTCAGCTGAATCACAGTTATAAACACAATTGAAATCACCTGAAATAATTGCTTAAAACTTTTTTTTTTAATATTTTTTATTAACGCTGAAAATACTGTATAATAAAAGCGAGAAAGAAACCATTCTTTCCACAAACATATACTAATAGAAGTATGCTCAAGATAGATGAGTTCCGTTGCGGAATAGATTAATCGAGACTTATGAGGTTCTCCAGTTGGGCAAATCGAAAGTTTGAAGTTGGTCATGCACATTGCTTAGATGTCAGGAGGATTTATACCGAATGAACCGAATATTAATTATTAATTAATTAGATACTTTTATTAAGTTATATAAGTCCATCATTGTTCCAAAAATAACCCACTGCGCTCTTATTTGGTTCTCCGGAGCTTCCCAAGACTTTTTGTTTTTACAGTCCAAAATTTTTAGATTTTATAAGTTTCTTCTACTTAATTTTAATTGTAGTCGATTTTCCAAAGTAAGTTTGGAAAATTGTTTTAATTTATCATTGATATTGGAAACATGCCTAATGAATATGTTTAAAAAGATTCTGCACGGGCAGGTGTTTGCACCTAGAATTCTTGAAAGGATCTTTATCCGGGTATCCTGTTCAAATAGAAATAATAAAACTATTTTTACAACCGATAGATGGTATACTCAGATTGCAAAGCACGACCCTGCTTGCAAACTAATAAATTTTTATACCCAATATATAAGAAGTAGTGCTAATTCAGACATGTTTAATGATAGGTGTAAACCTCTTTTTTGATTTTAATTTTCCTGTTAATGAATAAATTGAGCTGAGCTCTTCTCTTTTTGTTTTCTTTTCACCCGTTTATTTTCCTTTATATGTATTGTCATTAACCCCGTTTTGGGCTAGTGCCTGTTGGGGGACAACATGGGATTTGGCCTTCAGTTTATCTGATGGTTTCTTTTCCCGCCTTGTTGTTACATTATTATTATTATTATTATTATTATTATTATTATTATTATTATTAT
>JAHWFO010045454.1:3104408-3211497 GCA_023313115.1 Rhysida immarginata | reverse complement strand
AAGACTTCGAAAAGCATCATAAGACCTAAATGAATATTTAATTGATTTTTCATTGTTTCAAAATAATAAATTATGCATTAAAACGCGATTAACAAATTATATGGCTCAAAATCAAAGAGATGAGCATTTTCAGTTTTCAATTTTCGAAAAAATAAACTTGCATTATAACATTAGTTTATAATTTCCTAGATAATGCCTTGTGTTCTTATATGGTTCTGACAAAAAAACTTTATTTTTCAGTTATGGCATAAAATAATAGAAGTGGGAGTAAATTTATCATTTCGGGAACGTTTTTTGAAGTTGTATACAATATGATGTAATTAATTTAAATTATTATTCCTCTTAAAAAAGTAAAACAAAACGCAATTCTCAATTAAATAATATTTTTGATCAAGATATTTAAACTTTGAAATATGGATTTTTACAAGTATCTGTCGTGATATCGTGTTAGGTGTGAATTCACAATCGAAACTTTAATTTATTTTTTGTATTATGAGCCTGTATATTCAATTCAGATTATACTGCAAAGAATTAATGTTTTTATTTATTTACGTACAAACAATTTAAGATAAATAAACTAACATTGCTTATTTATTTTAAGATAAATAAACTAAAAAGGGTCGTACAAATGAAAACGAAAATTATTTATTTTATCCAAAGTGTATTCAAGAAATTTAAAAATACTCTACAAATACGTAAAGGCATTTATCCCACTGTGTAACAAGGCGTGTAATTCCTTTATGGAAGAAGTCTTTCGGTTGCGTGTGAAACCATTCCAAAACCTCTTCTTTCGCTTCATCGTCCGACTGAAACCTGCGGCCTTTCAGATTTTCTTGAGATCCCCAAACACGTGAAAATTACATTGGGATAAGTCAGGGCTGTAAAGTGGATGCTGCATTGCTTCCCAGTTGAACTTTTTGATGGGGTCTACCATTGCTTTCGAGCGTGAGGACGCGCGTTGTCGTGGAGAAGAAGCACTCCTTCTGTAAGAAGCCCAGGACGCTGCTTTTGATGGCCGCGCACAGTGCCTTCAATGTTTCCCCATATCGTGCTGTGTTAACTGTGGTGCCTTTTTCAAGAAAGTCCAGTAAAATCGGGCCTTTGCGATCAAAAAATACGGTCAACATCGGCCGTTTGCGATTGCTCTTGATTTTTTCAGGGGTGGTGACCCATAATGCTTCCATTGACGACTTTGACGTTTGCTTTCTGGCTGGAAATGAAAGCACCAAGTTTCATCCCCTGTAACGATTCTGTCGAGAAAACTCTCTCCTTCCTGTTCATAGTTGCAGGGACATGGCCATCCGAACTTCAAGTTGTTCTGATGTCAAATGATGCGGGACACATTGTGCACAGATTTTTCTGTAGTGCACATGGTTCCTGATAATGGAGTGAACAGTTCCACGACTAAGACTAGTTTTAGCAACCACGACATCGATTGTCACTCTTCTGTTTTTCTTTAAGACAGCGTCAATTTTGACTTTGGAATCATCCGTGATGGCGCAGTTTGCTTGTCCAGGTCCTTGATCATCTTACAATGATGACCGTCCCTCCGAAAACCTCTTGCTCCATGTCCAAACACGAGTGAAGGTTAGGCAGTCATTTCCATAGACGTTCTGCATACGACGATGAATTTCAGAAACTGAAACTCCTTCACATGACAAAAAACGAATACCTGCTCTCTGTTCCTGTTTCGTTGACTCCATTTTGTTGTTTGGACGAAGCGATCACTCGCAGAGCTTCGAAGCGCGAGCTATCGTTCTTTCTCAAGTGATGCAACACTTGCAACCTATTGTTCAATTTGCACGTGGGGTTTCGCAATTGTTGAAAACAAAAACATACGATCCTACACGTCGTCTTTTTTTTCCCACACAAATTTTCGTTTTCATTTGTACGAACCTTATATTTTCCCTTTATCCAACGCTGCCGGAAATGGCGGTCACATTCCCTGAATGATCATTACGATCATTCTTTACAATTGACACAAAGAAAACTTCTTTAGCAGTATTATATCTTTATTGTACTTTAAGGATTATGACTTTTTGGTCAATTAAACTTAAATAATTTATAATATTCCTTTAGAATAATTATTCTAACCTAACATACCAATTCAGTCTTACAAGAAAATCAAAAATAAAGAATCACTTCTCAAATACACAATCTTGCGGGACTTTTCTCAAAAGTCATGGGACATCCCTGTTTTACATAAAATGAGGCATTCCCATTCAATTTAAATGTTATCGTTCATCTCAACACTACACAACAGAAATCGCTTGCATGCTATAAGAATGGCTCAAAGAAAGCAGCTTTCGGACTTCGAGAGGAGTACAATTGATATTTTCAGAAAAAAATGGAAGGAAAGATTCCACGACCTGGATTCGAATCAGGAACCATGAGTATCACGCTCATTGCCTCTACCAATCGTGAGAGGTTCCTGGGTCAACGTGAAGAAGGTACAGCAAGGCTGTCACCAGGTGTTCTTAAAGACTACCAGGTAGGACGGGAAACCAGCTCGCAGATCGGGAATTTCTCCTTTCCAAACATCAAGAAAGTTGATGAGCACATATAAGAAATTATAAATGGAAACTGGAGATTATACTTCAATCATAGGATAATGATATTATCAGAAAAAATGGAAGGAAAAATTTCACAAGATGGATTCGAATCAGGAACCACGAATCTTGACTACCTGGTAGTCTTTTTCCTTCCATTTATAATTTCTTAGGAGTACAATTATTGTGTGCCAACTTGCAGTCAAAAGTGTTAGAGAGACGTCAACCCTGCTAAACTTCTCCAAATCATCCGTTCAAAACGTCATCCGGACTTGGAAAGATAAGAGTCCGACAAATGCTCAGCTCAGGACCGGAAGACCCAAGATTATGTCGGGCAGAGACCGAAGGGCACTTCGCAGGGTGGTCACTGCAAACCGTAAACATTGGTTGATGGACCGACAAGATCCTTCACTGACTCCATTAGCTTCGCAAGGATCTGCATTCGCTGGGT
The DNA here is from genome assembly GCA_023313115.1 of Rhysida immarginata. Classification (NCBI taxonomy): domain Eukaryota; kingdom Metazoa; phylum Arthropoda; class Chilopoda; order Scolopendromorpha; family Scolopendridae; genus Rhysida; species Rhysida immarginata. The sequence continues at coordinate 3,208,497 of JAHWFO010045454.1, read as the reverse complement.
TTTCATGGTAGAGCTGCGGCCCACACATCCCAACATCAGCACCTGCCAACACAGTGAGGAGATTGCAATGGTGCAAAGAGAGACGTCATTGGAATGGTTCAAAGAAAGCAATAGTGGATGGTTGAATGGAGTGACGATTCACAATACACCATCTGGCAATCGGATGGAAGGATGTGGGTAGAGCGAATGTCCGGAGAACGTTATCTGGCAAGCTGAGTAGTGCCCACAGTGAAGTTTTGCGATTGTGTGGGAGTGCTTTTCGTTGTTTGGTCTGGGTCCAATCATTTCTGTGGCTGGTCATCTGAACGCGGAGCGTTACCAAGACATCCTGGACAACGCCATACCCCTTCCTCTCTGGTAGCAATTTGGAAATGGCCTTTTTCTCTTTCAACACGATAACGCACTCTGCCACAAAGCAAGGGTTGTAGGCAGATGGTTTGATTAATTAAGGGTGCAAGAATTTGATTGGCCTGTACAGAGATGTGTTGGAACATCTTTGAGATGTGTTGAGCATCGATAGCGCGCAGGAGTGGAGCGCCTGAAATCTGACTGAATGGCACTTTTGGCGGAATGGCGAAAATTTCCTGCGGAAACATATCAAAAAATTGTGGACAGTGTCCCCGACAGAATAGAGGCTGTGATAGCAGCGAAAGGTGGAGCAACTAGATACTAACCTAAGTATTTTTCTAAGTGTTTCCATTAAATTGGTGGGGTCCCATGACTTTTGGCAAGATAGTGTATAATGATGCTCTAAAACAAAAAAAACAAAAATTGGCTTAAAATAGCTAAATCTATCACCTTTAGCTGTGTAGAGATTGCAGGCGTCATTTCGATAATGCAGTCATCATTTCGGTAACGCCAGTCATAGTCTGAGAACGTTCCCGAAATGACCGTTCCCGAAATGATTATTTGCCATTTGATTTTGTTTATACGGCATTGATCCCATCCTGGAAGCCGGATTTCAGAGTTATTAGCTAGGAAACCGTGTTATTTAGCAGAATTACGCTAAACGAAATATATAATGGCGTTCCCGAAATGATACACAAATTTTAAACTGAAAGGTGCTTAAGCAGCAAAATGAATTTAGATTGCACAAAATACCACTGTCTGTCTTGTTGAAAAAACTTCACGTGCCTCTTCACCAGCACCACTTAGCGCGATTATTTCCATTTAGTTACCAGAGGATATTCACGTATTTGCATTCTATTATAAAACTTTGTATATACTTCTACTAGCTAAATCACCCGTCGCTCGGAGAAAAATGTAGTTTTTTTATATTGATGTATATAGAAAATAAAAGATACACTATATTCCCGCGCGAAAGATTTGCAGTCATTCTTGATGCTGCTTCACATAACAACCGCAAAAATCCTCATTAAACAAAGCAAACAACGACGACACAATTTTTTAACGGTGGCAAAATTCCCTTTCAGCTCCAGGTAAATTGAATTTTAAAAATAAACTACAATGGAAAGGAATTAAGAAAAATAAAATCCTTTCTTAGCGAGTCCCTAGAAGCCAAGAGAAATATATTGCCAAATTTCAATCCATTCCGGATTCCATTGCGGAATCAGTTTAAAAGGAAATAGTGGAATCCGTCTCTTCCTCCTTCTAACTGAAAAGTTCTTATTTCCTTGATGTGTCTATGCTAAAGTCTAGACTAAAAACTGTATAATACTGGCGTTTCTTTTTAAGTATTATTCAAAACAACAAAAAACAATTCTTATTATTCTTTTATATAACTGACGCTACTAGAATGTTTGCGTGCAAGAAAGCCATAAAATGCCTTCTGCACATCAGAAAACAAGAATGCCATAATCAATAGCTGTCTTCATCAAACGAGATTTGTATGTTTATAATATGATGTTTATTAATCATCTAATTAACTCTTTTAATCCCTTGACATGGTTTTAAACTTATTCAAACAGAAGAGAATGAAACATAGGAGAATACTCTAGAATGCGCTAAAAGTCTTGCTTACTCTTTAAGAAATCTTACTTCATAAAACAAAATATTTGATCATCATTCACAGTAACACCTAAATAAACACTCCATAAACCAAAGCAGTTAGTACTTATACTAATACGAGAACTTACCATTATCGAGAAATGAATTTTCTTGAAGAAGAAATCGTTGATTGTACGGATAAATTTTCACTGATAATAGATATCTACGTCTATATAACAACTGTTACTAAAAATAAACAGAATAAGAGACTGGGTGCCTCCTTTTAGCTTGACGTGGGTGCTGGAATCGAAATCAGCCAAGTTTGGGAAAACTTGCATACAAACAGGAAACACGTGTTCTGGGAAACTTGCATATTGGCGTATTAACAATGAAACAGAACGCAAAGAATGATAGATCAGAAACCTTTACATAATCAATCACCGTTCTGTTCTCTACACGGAATGCCGATTTCCTTCTTTGATAGAAGTAATATAGCGAGGCGGCTCTTACGAAATGTCACGCACGTGCTGTTAATGATGAAATTGAGCATACCCACATTTATTATTCTGTATTTGTTACACAAAGCAAATACACTTCTGCTAATGTTATAATGACTAACTGTTAAATATTAAAAAATTGAAAATGAAGAAAAATTCCGCCCTGATTAAATCTGGCTCGTCACTTCTACCAATTTAGTCATTGCGAATATTGCAAGGCTGTCCTCCAAATGTCTCCAATTGACTACTATGTATTTATAGTGGAACTCCAAATGACAAAATTCTTCCTCTCTTAAAACCATCGATAGCTGTTAAGAAATTCTTGGTAAATCTAATTAGGATCAAGATTAATGAGGAGACACCACATATCTTCCATTCTAATCTAAGACACCACACTTTTCATTTGCTGTACCACGGTGTCTCAGTTGCTAGAAGCGACAAGTCGGATGATCCCTGGTTCGATCCTAGGTCTCGGAATTTTTATTTTATTTTCTAGTCTTATAATAATTAACAGCAAATTAACATTAGAATAATGTTTTTGAATTTATGCGAAGAGACATTGATTGGTAAGTAAGCCTCTTGCCTTGCTCCACGTGCAGCAAAACAATTTTTACGAGAAGTACAGTTTCATTTGCAAATTATGATATAAATTATAAGCAGAAAAAGCAAGAAAAAGATGACTTAGTTTCGAATCTGCAGTCCCGAATCATTGAATCATGATAACAAATAAATATTTTATACAATACATAAAACCGTTTATTTATTTATAAATGGAGGAGTCTACAGGATCATATATATCGGTAATACTGAATAAGGGCTTATAATAACTGAAGTATGAAATATAAGCACGGGTATCGTGTCTCTCTTTTTGTCGAGTAAACACAGCAAGCTTTTCGCAGTATCTAAAATCACAAAACGAGTGTATTTTGTATAACGAAAAATTATTGCATCATCCGTAACTCTTTTTTGGATGGGAACATTATTCTTAACTATAGAGGGGAAGGAAGGAATCTGTAGAAATAAATTAAGCACTTCAAATCGCATAGAAATTCAACAAACGTATAAATTATATATAAGATGAAGACTTAAAAAAGCATCAAAAGATCTAAATGAACATTTCATTGACAGGTAAACGTGAGTAATAGAATATATTTATTAAAATGGAAAAGAGTTTATAATACAATAGGATTCATTAGTCTTCATTCAAAACACTGAAAGTAAAACGTTAGACCATTATACGAATTTGCTAGGTAAAACCAGCGAAGTGTAGTGGCGCTATCTGTTAACACACTTTCAATATATTTCACAAGCAGTGGACACTTGTAGGTAACCAGAACAATCTCAAAGCTCCGAATTGGTTAAATTTAATTAAAAATAAAAATTGTTGCTCAGACAACAATGGTCAGGTGATTTTTCAGTGCCGGCATGTGGTTCAAGCAAGTGCCATCTAGGCTTTAGGGGTTCCATAAGGACACGAAGACCCCTTCATCTATTGGAAGTCAATTTCGATGATATCAATAAGGTCGTCTTCCCCGACTTCTGGATATCTTAGCCGCAGATGCTGAGGGCTATCAATACGTCAATCAACAATCTTATTCCTCGTCCTCCCAAGTTAGGACTCTATTCTCACTGAGGATGACTCTCGAGGAACATCAGGCTTCTCCTCTAATTCAGTGTAATTCCCTTGGTTACTTTATGGGCGAGTGTGTTATGGAAGCTCGGCTCCCGGACCGCTCGTGTCTTTTCACTACACTGTTCGATTGTCGATTGTCTTGGTTGTAGTCGTACCCTACCCTGAAGATGAAATTGTACTTCAAAACGCGTAGGTTCACTTATTAAACGCTACCATTTTGCTATTATAAGACCCTTTCTAGTTATTCCAGTGAAGCAAATCATTCTTTCAGATTTCCAACACATAGAGGCGCGAGGCATCCGTTTTCAGTAAAGCTCTAGATTAAGAAAGTACGGCAAACTTCGTCGTCTGCTACCAAATTCGCCATTGTTGGCCCAAATGGCCCTATAAAGTGAGTTACGCTTCCCTAAAATTCGTCTTAAATGCATCCTTTTCGCAAATTTTCTTATTATTATCGTCTGGAAATATAACTGGCAATCAGTAAATTCTGTAACTATTGATTTTTCTTTAAATTTTGTTTTCAATTATAATTTTTTACATATAAATAATGATAACGTTGAGGCAGTTTAATGATAACCAGATTCAGTTTTTAGTTTATTTTCACTTTATTTATTCATCCTTAATAAACGATTTACATGTAATTAATAAATTTTAAAAAATACTGTGTGTAGTTTTTGTAATTTTATTTATCAAAATATAATTCTATAAAATTTTATTAAAATATAATTTAATAAAGTTTTATGAAATTAATTTTTATATTTATATCAAAAATTTCACTTTACCAATTTTAATTTTATTAAATTATAAAAATTATTAAATTATTAAAAAAAAGTATAATTATAATTATAAAAATATCAAATATAATTTAATAAAATAGGAACTATTAAATTTAAGTTTTTGATTTAAATATAAAAATTACTTTGATAATTATATTTTGATAGAAAATTTTAAAAATTATAATTTGGAAAAACTAACCGTTTGATTACAAAAAAAAAATTACAAAAAAATAACTACAGATGCAATGTATTTTGAAATTTATTCATTTATGGGGGTTTATAATATTGACGTAAAAAATCTATCCAAAACTTATAGTTAAAATTTTCTATATTTGTTTTCACCCAACTAGCAAATTTTCGTTATTCAATTTCATATTTTATATTCAAGTTTAATGATGAGTGATAATTAACTTTGCTAAAATAAGATGAAAATAACATGGACGTTTTATTTCAAGTTTTGCCTCCACATTTCACAGACAGTTTAACCTTGTTATATTGAATTGTATTTTCTTAAAAAGAACTATATTCAACAAAAAATTATATTTTCTGATAGTCTGAGAATTGCACAATGCAACATTTCTATAACATTCGGTGAAGTTATAATATAAACGTACTTGCTTCTTATTACTTCTTCAGATATTTTATCGAATTTATTAACCTCCAAGGAGCATAGATTGAAGGATTCTGAAATTTTGCTTATTCGGATTCAAATTTAGGATCAATCAACGAATATTTCGTTAAAAATTTAATCTAAATTGCATCTTCCACATGCATTTCAATGGTATCTTTCGCTGCGTTTGGGCCAACAATGGCTGACAAACTCACGTGACAGCCGTTCTACCAATCAGCAGCTGCGGGCGGCGCGGAAAAGGTTTGCCGTACTTTACTAAACTAGAGCTTTAGTTTTCAGAATGCGATAATTCTGCGCATTCACCACTCCTTTTAGGGTAAAATGTGGCTTATCCGTTTATAGAATTTTCCAAGGGCACATGTCAACAGCCATCCTCACAGCAAGATATAAATAAAGAAAATTGGATCTTGTCCCTTTAATTGCTACACTAGATGGATCATAGAGGAGTATTTACAGATAAAAGCTGGCCAGAAGTCCAAATCATGAAGTTACTTAAAAACGATTAAAACTTATGTTTTCTTATACATGTTGCATCCTTTGGTAGCTATTTAACCAAATTCCGCCTTACTATTGGCAGTGTCATCATTCAGAACTCAGACATCGCACGATGAACTATTTGGTGTCGTCACTCTCTTATGACACATTACACGTTACGTGAGATTTAGGTTTTTGTACAGTGGAATTCTGATTTAGCCTTGTGTAGGTATCAAGTATGTACTCTGATTAGTAATACATATAAAAAAAATAAAAAAAAACAGGAAAAAAGTATGGACTTTCACTTTTATATGAAGGCGGTTTTTTATATGTGTCGGGCCATGTGAGCCAATTATTTTATTGCTAATATGGTATTGAGCTATCCATAAAAAAGATTCCGCTAAAAAATTCTCACATATGCACCCCTTTTGTTTAACATAATTTTAAAGTTCTCTTTTACATAAATGTTGAGTAAATTCTATGTACGCATATAAATATACAGCTAGCCTATATATTAATAATCAGAGTACATACTTGATACTTTCACAGCTCCTAAAGGCTAGATCAGAACTCCACTGTAAAAAAAAAACCTAGCGTAATATATAATGTGTCACAAGAGAGCGAAGAAGACCAAATAGTTGATCAGTTTTGTGCTTCAGTTGTGACTGATGGCGCTGCTAATAGGAAGGTGGAATTTGGTAAAATGGGTACTTTGAGATGCAACATGTATTAGACTGTAGGGAAATATGTGTTTTAATACTTTAAGTAATTTCATGATTTGGGCTTTGGGCACCTTTTATCTGTAAATAATCCTCTGTGCGTCGACCAGGGAGTAGACAATCCTCATGCCACTGATTGAGCTCTTGTCGCAGAATTTTGGAAACAAGAAACTCTATCAGTCATAGCAACAGCTTTGTCTGCGATCAGCCGCCGTCTCCTTCCTGTTAATATCTCCAACTCTCCAGTCTCTTTAGATTTAATCTTAATTTTTAATAATCCCTTTTCGCAGCACTTCATCAGCACTGTTTTCTTCCAAAGCAATGACGATAAACGGACATAAGTATTCTGGCACTGATTACTCCCAATTTATACAGATGCAGGTTGTTTTCCGATTTACACAATATTTCTGCTGAAAAACGTCATTTAGTGAAGAAAATTTTAATTATTTATTTCTTCAGAATTTTTTCCTCGTTTTGCTGAATAGCTTGTAGACGAAGTTCTGCCGAAAAATGGTGACTGGAACAGGCGCTGCAGGCCTACCCGGGGATCCTGCTGGTATAGGGCCTATATTCTTTACAGTTTCACCAATATCCTCCCTGGTAGAAGCCCCAAGTACACTGTTTTGCCTTGAGACTTCTAATTCTGTTAAGAGGTCCTGCAAAAAAAGGCTCTGAATGAAGTCATTTCATTTCAAATAGTATAACTACCGTTTATTTCGAAGGTAGTGCCTTCATTCTCAATAGCTGAGACGAAAAATATGCATGAACAAGAGAATAAAGAGCTTAAGAGGTGAGGTTATCAATGCAATATGAATAATGCCAACTACCTTACCATGTTAGGGCTTAATATTCTCTGGTTTTACTAAAACTTGTATGTTTTCAGTTTTGTTCTTTGTTGTGAATTACGGTTTCGCCTTTCTTTTCAATGAGAGTTTTGAAACATATTTCACCATCGGTATCGAAAACGTATTTGACCATCTGTTGGAAATATATATAATTGCTAAACCAAAATCTGCTATTGTCAATCTTGATTCGATTTTTTTTTTTTTTTTTTTGATCACAGGAAACGACGGCCATTTATAATTACAAAAACTTTTTGAAATTGCGCAAGTATTCTCACTTCAGGGTTAATCTTTCACGCCCACAATATATCATCATCAAATTGCTTGACTCATAAATCGCATCAAATTTGGTTTGCCGATCCAATTAGGTTATTCCTGATCAACCTGGCTTCAGATTAAATAAAAGAAAAAGAATTTCTAGGTTTTTTCCCTCAAGAAATTAGAAGGTGGTAAATTTTACATTAAAATGAACATCTCTCATTCCTTGGAGTTGTTTTTCTATTTAGTATCTGTAAAGGAAATATTGAAACAAAAATATGTTGTTTATTATAAAGCTGGATGATTACAACAGTATATTTCATGAAGAATACAACATTACCGGCAGTAAAATATCCGGTGAAATACATAGGAATATTTCCTCAAATTTATTTACGAACAGTACTAATATACTGATGTTCATAAATTAAGAGATTTTTCTGATTGAACTCAAACTTGGTAGAGAGGTTCAGAAGGTCTTCCCAATACCATTGCAACACCAAAAATAAAAAAGGAAAACCATTCCTGTCAGAACAGTTAAGAAAAGTTAAGAACGCTTTGTGTTCATGGTAAACTACTCAACACTCAGCAGACGCGAATGATTTCGATTCTCATAAACATAACACGGAAAAAAATGCAGGCAGCCAAGCATTTTAGGTTACACGTAAAGAAAAACTTTTATTACAAAGATCAATTCAAATAAAATGCGAAAGTACAGTTTTGTTTTCACAATTAGATGATCAGCTGTACCAATGCACTAATATTAATTAAAGTCTTTGTGGTCAAAGTAGTGATTTATTGCATAGCTCTGTCTATAGTGATTTCATATCCGTTAGAGTGCTCTATTGACAGACTGCACCAAGGATATGGAAAGACCATTTTTGGTTCATTGTACACTCTTAAAAGTACGAGGGGCGTTCAAATTTGACATGAACTTTACTTTTTGTAAATTTCATTGTTGTAAAAATCTAAACTGTCATTGTTGGGATGGCAACTAACGCCTGTCATGCAAATGCAGCACCCCTCATCTGGATGCCATGACAACCGATTGTTTGTTTAAACAAAATGGCGGACAGCGATGTGTCGACCAAAGTGGAATAACGAATAATCATCAAGTTTCTCCACAACGAAGGTGTGAAAGCATCTGAAATTTATCAGAGACTTCAAAGACAGTTTACCGAGTCATGTTTGTCTCGATCATTCGTCTATGCTTGATGCCAAAAGTTTGAAGGAGGCCAAGAATCCACCGGCAATGAACCTCATAAGGCAAGGCCAGCAACTGCTATCAATGATGGCATCATCGCACGAACAAATGAGTTGATAAGAGACAACTGGCGGATGCATGTCCAAGAATTGGCTTCAATACTGAACGTCAACACTGGCAGTGTGGAGACCATCATCCACGATAAGCTGAACTTCAACAAGATCATTTTTGGTCCCTAACAACTCTCCGAGCAGGGCCGCCGCCAGGGGGGGACAAACAGGACTCTAGTCCGGGGCCCCAACGGAAGGGGGGGCCTCGTCAGCCACTCTTCAGGCACGAGGCAGAGCCCAGAGGGGCCCACACGTACCCAATTGTCAGGGGCCCAAACATTTCCGGCGGCGGGCCTGCTCCGAGGAAGGTGATATGATAGGGAAGGTGACAGCTTCCTAAGGCGTGTTGTGACCACCGATGAGACATGGATCATCACCATACTCCTGAAAGCAAGCATGCGAGTATGGAGTGGCAACATGCTGACTTACCACGACCCAATAAAATCAAGATGACACTGTCGGCGACTCAAAGTTATGAGATATTAAGGGTATCATTCATGTCAATTTTCTGGAAGAACATCGAACCACAAATGTACCCTACTACTGTGACATTTTGAGGACGTCCCTGATGAAAAAGCAGCCAGGAGTCCTTACCAGTGGTAGTTGTTTTCTGCAAGACAATGTCAGACCACACACAGCCAAACTGACAATGGACACACTGACAGAACTCAAATGGGACATCTTACCACATCCTCCCTACAGTCCGGATCTCTACCCTTGCGACTATCACCTTTTTGGACCATTGAAAGAGTTCTTGGGAGGGCAGAGGTTCAGCTCCAATGAGGAAGTGAAAAAGGCTGTCCTGACATTAGCTTGAAAATTTCTACAGAATCGGTATCCAGATGCTGGAAAAATGGGTAGATAAGCACGGAGAGTTCTTGGAAGTTTTAGTAAGCGTGTTTGTTTTTTTTTGTAGTTTCCTGATTTTATAAAAAAATAAAGTCCAGGTCAAATTTGAACGCCCCTTGTAAAGTGGTAACTACAAGGGTCGTTCAAGGTTGGCCTAGACTTTCGCGCATATAAAATCGAGAAATAACTCTAGCATATTATATTTTTTGGGAAATGTTACGTAATCCTTTTTGAATATCCTGCGATCAGTATGACATATTTGACGCAGCTGCAGGAAACATTGTAGTAAGCAGTGTCTCTGTATCTCCGGGATAGCGGTGTATAACCAAATTTTTTGTGAAGGAGAAGGTTAAACCTGCTGAGATTTTGAGAAGATTTCAAGCACAGTATGGGGAAGAAACGATGTCACGGACAAGAATGTACGATTGTAATAATCAGTTTGGCGAAAGACTGAAGGTGGTGAAAAATGCAATGCCCAGACACGTTTGTTTGCCTTTAGTTAAACCAGTGAACATCGCACGCATTGAGCAAGCCAATCTAGATAAAGGCATCAAAATTAAATCCCATTGTTATTGCAAATTGCTTCAGGGTGCCATACACAAAGCCATTCACAATGCCTGGGATGTTGTCTGGAAACGTCTTCTTCTTCATGACAATGCCCAATCTCACATGGCGAATTTGACAGTAGTAACTGTTGCCCCATACAATCCAGACTTGGCTAACAGCAATGTCATATGCTGTGTCGCTTAAAAAACATCTGAAGTTCCAGGCAGATGAACTGCTATTCCCATTGCTACCGACCTATACTGATTACTGTAATGTTTGCTGCAGCTGTTGCACGTGCATCAAATATGTCGTACCGATCGCTGAATACTCAAAAAGGACAACGTAACTTTCGCTGAAAAGTGTAATATACTAGTGTTATTTCTCGATTTTATATGCGCGAAAAGTCTAGGTCAACCCCTAGCGACCCTTGTATTTACCGTGTGGCCAAACTAAAAAGGTTTTTTTTTTCGAAAAAGGTGATTTTTAGCACTGCGGCTTATCCATTGCCGCAGCCTATTTACCGTAAATTACGATGAATAATTTTGTTTGCTTTATAAGGTAGCCGTCTGTAGACAATGGAGAGCATATGTTAGTGGACTGTTGGAAGAGTTATTTCATTGTTGCCAAGAGTAAAAGACAGCCAAAAAAGTATAAAATTAACTGGAATTTTTAATGAAACACGAAATTTGAGTATACCATGTCAAAAGCCTGTTCAAGAACCTTTCGTTTGATACCTCAATCATCGTTGTGCGTTTTATAAATGCTGAGAAAAAGGGGTGTTGACATGAGAAATAATATAGGGATAGAGAATTACTTATGCACATATAATGTCGATTATTTCCAAAAAATAGATAAATACAGGTAGATCCCGTTATACGAGATTTCGGTATCCGCGGTTTTCATTTAGTAGCACCATCGATCGCCAACAGGCGGAAGCTATTCTATTTTTGTTAGGAGTTGAATTCGTTTTTTAGTTTTGTTTTGTTCCTATCCCTGTGTTTGTGCACACTTAGCACATCACTAGCTATCTATGAATGATAACGTTGCTGTACATCAGTTTGGACAAGATCAGCTGAGTTTTTATCCGTTTGCGAAAAGATTTATTGTTGTAGGACTTAAAATGCCGCCGAAACGTCAAGAAAGTATTATTACCGAAGGAAAAAAAGCGGGCTCGAAAATCCTACTCGTTAGAAACAAAGTTGGAGGTCCTCGATGAAGATGAAGAAAATGTTACAGCTGACCATCAAGCAATTTTTAACGAAACATCCTGCCAGTTCGAACGATCCCTTAAAATCCAGTCCGAGCTCCTCTTCCAAACTCTCTTCGGGATTCCACCAGCATTATTACAGGAAGGAGACTATTGGAAACAGCATCAGAATCTTCTGGTAGAGATGAACCCAAAGCAATATAAAGTTTAGAATGTGGACACTTTTTAGTTGTATGTGGTATTTTGAATATTTTAGTGTATCTTGAGTTTTATAAAATAAAATAAGGTCCTATATTAAGACTAAAAAATAGAAAACTGTTGTATTACTAATCCTATACTTCTATACCGGAATTATTTACGTTATATCAGGAAAATAATTAATGCTTATGAGAACCAAACTCTATTCTGTACATGTTAAATGGAACCAGTTTTACGCGAATTCGGTATACACGACAGTTTCGCGGAACGTATGTATCGCGTATAACGAGATCTACCTGTATATTAATTCATGTTATGTAAATTTATGTTGTATAATAAATTGCATTTTATTGTAGAAAAAAATTGTCATCCAGAATATGATTTCGAACCCACGTCCTCGATCCTACGAGCCTGGGATGATGCTGCTGCCTTGTACTCTTATAATGAGCTCAAAATATTTGTAAAACATTTGCAAATCGCTAGAGTAGTGCGTCTTCTCCTTTTACCTTATTAAGGGCTATTACCATACTAAAAATCGTGCAAATTGGTTGATATCACATCGTAAGGTCTCCTTGTAAGTGATTTTAATATAGATTACAAGATTAGTTTAGTCTTTAAACATATTTTTGAAAATGGTATTAATATATTGTCTAAGTAAGTAATTTTCAATGTTTTTTACAAATTTTTTATCCAACATATGCAAATAATCTGAACAGAGTATGAACAAACAATTAATTTATTAAAATCATCCAAAACTATTTTCTTATTAAATGAAAAAAAACCTGCAAACTTCTAATTTCTACATTCATTTTCTTCCATAACATCCTCATATAAACTTTCGCTAACATGAGTTGTCAATTCTACTTCGGGCGTTTCACCTTCTTTCGCTACCCTATAGGTCTTATAGAAGTTGTCACAGTAAATCATAGGCATCTTAGGTTCTTCTGTAACTGTTTTGCCTTGTTTCTTCATTTCACGTATAAGAAATTCTTTAAATAACGGTGGATATGGTGCAAAGGCAGGAAGGATTTTCTGTGGTGGTTCTTCATACAATATCTTGCAGAAATCTTTCTCTTCTTCTTTAGACAGTAAGCGGAAATCTTTAATATACGGGGATGGAACTTCTTGTACGTTTCCTTTAACTCCTATTAAGAAAAAATTGTGAAATGAATGAGAAAACCGCATCGCACCAAGCACAGGATTATTCAAAATGATAAATAAATTTAACAAATATGCATCGATTAATGATACAAACAAAACACTAATTAAAAGCTTTCTAGTTTTGTCTCTCACCATTTGAGTGCTATACAAGACCTGTTCAAAAAGTCTTGGGACATTTCAAGCAGAGTATATATGGTTAGTTATAAAGACATCCAAGTGGGTGCATTGTCTTCGCGTGAACCTAACGAACAACCTATCTTTATTGGATTTTTGATAAGTAGCGTAAGTTTATGTGTATTGTTTGTTAATGTAAGGTGATTCCTGATTATTCCATGGATGTTTAATTTTCACAATGAGCAATTTGCACGAACAGCATTGGGCACAAAAATTCTGTGTCAAATTGGGGAAACATTCACAAAAATCCATCAGATGTTTCAATAACCCTATGTTAGTGAATCCCTGAGTTGCACTGGGTGTTATAAATGTAAAAACTGGTTCAAAAAAAGGCTGAGAATCGGTAGAAGATTAACGTTTTGGACATCATTCAACATCAACTGATATGTCTCATATTTCAGCAATTGGAGATGTTGTTCATGCAAATCGCCACTTTACCTACAAACGCAACATTTCAGTTATATCATACCATGCAATCCTGACTGAACACTGAAATCATCGAGATGCGGTCACAAGATCAGAAAGAGCATCGAACTGCGATGACAGGATCTCCTCAACCGAGCTGAGGAGGATGAAACTTTTTTGTCAAGCATCATTTGTGCGATGAAACATAAATTTAGGCTATGACATTGACACCCATTCAGGGCTCTCAGTGGATTGGTGAAAATTCACCTCTGTCAAAAGAGCACACCAGATTCACTCTGTCAAAATCATGCTGACATGTTTCTTGATGCCAATGGCATTATTCATCATGAATTCCTCTTCCTATCTGGTCAGAAAGTGAATAAGTTACTACCTCCAAGTTATGAAACTTTGGTACAATCAGAACTGATTTTTTCCATCCTGGCAACGTACCAGGTCATTCAGGTGTGTCATTTCGTGAGTTTTTGACCAACAATGCTTCCTCACTCCTCACCAAACTAACTGGGCTCCAAAAGAATTTTTCCTGTTCCCCAAACTGAAGGCAATGCTGAAAGGGAAGAGATTTGACACTACTGAGATAAATCAAGAAAAATATCCATTCCAGAACTGCTTAAAAATGTGGAAACACCACAGATACAAGTGTATTTGTTGGAGAGGAGAGTACTTTCAATGAGATAATGAGCAGATCTTGTGACTATAGAAGTTACAGAAGAAATATCGAGATGATACTTGAATTATTCCGAAAGTGAACAAAATATAAATTGTTGGCTACAATGCAGAATTTACTTACGTTTAGTAATACGTATTCTAATGATAACATATGGTATCGCTGAAAATTTTTTGTGCTAAGGTTACGCATGTAATATATCAAATAAGTATAGCTTTGAATGAACATAACGAGTAATTAATAACACTCGAAGTTGGTTTAGTAGTACATATTCTAATGATATCATAAGGTACCACTGGTTTTTCCGAAGAATCACATCATTTTTCATTTTTTACTTTTAATGCAGTCACTTTTTTTTCAGTATTTTGATAAAAATAGGAATAAAGACAAAAGTAATCAGTTTAGCAAAGCCTTATGTATTGGTAAAAGCATATTAAGAAAATTGTATTTAGACTAATGTCACTGGGTAGCCTATTTGACACAGATATCAAGTTATGTACACAGTGGCTCAATTGGCTAAAGCATTAAGACAGCAGTCCATGTTTCTTATGGGGAAGCTGGACAAAAGATGGTGAAAATGCAAATGCATGAACATGTTTGTCAGACTGCAGTCACACTATTAAACATCAAACACATTGAGCAAGCCATTCTTGATAAAGATAACACAATTAACACCCAGTGTTACTGCAAATTGCTTCAGGGTGTTGTCCGGGAATGGGGGGGGGGTTCTAGAAATTTGGCGTCGACTACTATGGTCATTTTGCGTCTTTTACACAAGTTATATCTGTATGCAGCCCGGGACAAACACAAACATCCATGCCCAAGGCGAGATTCAAACCCACGGCTAGGCGGACTCGAGAACTAGAAAGCTCGCCCTAGCCCTCTCGGTCACCTGGCCGGCCCTGTCTGGAAATGTCATGGTTCTCTAAGTCTCACGTCGAGCACCTTTCTGCAAAACTAATGGACATACACATGCCTAAACTGGAACGATTAATGGGCTATGTGCTCTCAGTAAACTATCCAAGTTTCATGGAGATAGGTGGCATAGGAGAAGAGTTGCGAAAAAAAAGTTGTATTGAGCGGGATGGAATGAAGCAGCTGAATGATGTCAAAATCAGTGACCAATCAAAATGTAAAAAAAAAACTCGTTCAAAACCAGAGGCGAATTTTTTTTCTCTGGTGACACTCAGTGATAACGTCATTGGATGCAAAATCAAGAAGAACCTAAGCTGAACTGATGATATGACGTCATCACTGGGTGTCGAAGAGGCTAAAATAAAAAATAAAAAAAATAAATAAAAATAAAAAAATAAAAAACCTCCTCTGGTTGCAGATATTTTCTTTCTTTTTCTAACTACTTTCAAGTTAATGAATAGTAAAATTTACATCTGCTAATACTCTATATGGAATTTTCTAATTTAATATAAGGTGGTTTCATCATGTAATAGAAGTGAAAAGTCTTATTCCTGAATCAGGTGTCTGCTCCACCATGAAGGCTACTCAGTGGTATTAGTCTGTAAGGACACCAACAAGATATCAGTACCCGTGTTTACAATTATTCAAACGGCTAGAGCACTGAGATAGAAATTCATTTTTCCTGGTTCTCATCCAGCTTCTTCTTCTGGTACAGAGGGTAGATCATTGCCAAGTGGAACCCCTGCCAATTACTGACTATGTTTTAATGGTCAATGTTTAATGAAAAATTAGCACTCCTAACAATGCCCAAATATTTTTAGTCAGGATACTATATCCCTAGTATCTTAGTTTTAATTAAATCACAGATATTGTACAATGAGTGTTTTGATTCTATCATTAGCATGGATAATGGAAATAGACTAGACTAATAACGGACTTTTATAACAAAACAAAATAAGCAAGAGCCATATTAATTGGAATTTTAATTTGAAGTTACCTCTAAATACAGTTTCTGCCCAAACACTGCCAAATTTGTTTTCCTATTCAAAACAAAATCAATTTTTATTAACTTTTTTCATAAAGCTTTCTAAAATAAAAATGGTAAATTTGATCGCAAGTATCCTAATCTAAGCTTACTTACAAGATCCATCACAGGTTCTACTTTAGTAATCCTATAATAGCATGGCTCCGAGTATCTTAAATAAGAACTTCGAACCACTACTCGTCCAATCCCAAAATTTTTTAAATTTCCTAAAATCTCAAACAACGTTTTTCCTATGAATTTTGAAGGTTTCCCAATATATTTTATGGGCATTTTGGATCTAGAATTTTAAAAAGTATTTTAAGAGAGCATTAATAACAAGACTTAAAAACATAAAAGAACTAATATTTATAAATCGGTGCACATTGTAATCAAAAACCATGATAACTAAAGAGAGTAAAAAGTAAACATCCCAACAATTTTCTTTTTTTACATTTTACAACTACAAGAAAAAGCCTACAATCCACTTCAAGCTACATGCCAAATTTTAACCTTCTACGTCAAAAAAAAACGTAGAAAATATGAAAGGAATGGACAGACAGGGACATGGTAAAACCAATAAGTAGCAGAAGAATGAAGTAGCTACTTAATAATTTCACTTCTCTTGGTCACATAACCACTTATCACGTGATTGTGCAGGTAGTACAATTAACCTTCTTCGATGTAGGCCCAAAGACAATGTCCAGATTCCTCTTTAATATGTGATAAAGATTGTTTGCTACTGGAGGGAATTTATGGTTTTTAATATTAATAAAACTTAAAATCTACATGGAGCTATCACTTTATTAGGTACACCTGATAAAAGATGTAACTTGAGTGACTGCCGGATTTGCATGTCATATGATCACACATCACGCTATAAATATCCTGAAGCAAGTTTTCTACTGTTAGTTAAGTGTGAAACCACAGCAAAAATGGGGAAAACCAGTGATTCGACTGACTTCCAGTGTGGCATGATGGTAAATGCAAGATGGGCTGGAATGAGCATTTCCGAAACGGCGACTCTCCTGTACTTTTCATGTACCATAGTTTCAAGGGTTTATCAAGAGTAGAGAGAACCAAAAACATGTAGTCATTGGACACCGGTAGATGGAAAACCCTTGTTGATGAAAGAAGCCAGAGGAGAATGGAAAGACTTGTGTGCGAAAGCAGAAAGGCAACAATCGCACAAATTACTGCTCATTACAACTCAGGTAGCCAGAAAACAATATCAGAACTAGTTGCACTTTTGCTTGAATGGGTTACCGAAACTGAAAACCATCTCGTATACCCATGTTGTCAGAGAAGAACAAGAAAGCACTCCACCTGTAGGCTCAGCAGCACAAGGATTGAACTATTGAGGATTGGAAAAAAGTTACCTGGTCAGACGAATCTGGGTTCCTGCTGCATCATGTTGATGGAAGGCTTAGAATATGGCAAAAACAACATGAAGCCATGGACCCCGCATATCTGGTGCAGACTTTGCAAAGTAGTGGAGGCAGAGTAATAGTATGGGGAATGTTTTCTTGGCATGAATTGGGTCCTCTACAGAGACTATCCAATTCATCGTTTTTTGTGTAATCGATGAATTTCCAGTTGGGCAGCTTGGGCAACAGAATCCAGGTCGTGATGTTTACAGTTTTTATTTCGATTTAAGTTATTGCTTAAACGATATGTGAAGATGAGATGACCGTTATGCTATATGAAGATGAAAGATGACCGTTAATGCTGCACAAAGATGGGAGATGTGTTATCATTTGCTGCTATTCTGTGAAACGCAGTTAGAGGACGGAACGCTATACCCTACATTTTTTTAATACTGTGCGAATCATTATGTCGTACGTGTAAAAAGCGTTCTGTCTATTAATTATCAGTACATATTTTACATGTATATCGTAACGATTCTTACTATTGCTACACAAAAATTACGAGCCATGTAGTGTTGTTTATGTACGTTCTAAATTTTTGTAACTATTTTTGTTGGTGCTCCCTCTGAATTATTCATTGTAATATAAGGTTTACTTTATAATTTATTTCTTTGTATGTATAAGTGTTAACATGTAAATGACATAAATAAAGATGCAGGAAAATAAACAAAGGGGCTGGAAGAAACTGGAAGAGGGTATTTTTGAACGGCTCACCAACAGGCACACGTCATTAGGGTGTATCTAAAAAGTCCGACCGGTTGTCAACTGGTCATATGGTTGCCGTTCGCTTCTGTCTGCTCGTGCATCATGGACAGCACAGTCATGAGCATTCTGTTTCAAAATGGCATTACAGCAAGCAGGGTAATTATTTCAAAATGGTAATACAGCAAGTAAATAAAATTTAAAATTCTGAACATCCTTAAATTTTCCTCATCCGTCTTGTCTTTTTTCGTGTTCATTCTTTGTTTCTTGATGCTGCCCAATATGTATTTCAGCATCTCCTTTCTCCTTTATTACATATCGGGCACTCGAACACTTGGAATTTGTCTACTTTCGTCCGTCACTTTGATTCTACTCACCAAGGCAGCCGATCAGCGTTAGACTTCGATCGCTTTATGAAAATGCAACCTTTCGAGTACTTTCGAGAACAATGAGCGCGAAGGTTCACTTTATGAAAATGCTCATCGTGACCGGCCGTTATTTTATGAACAATTCGTTCGGAATTTTTAGACACAACTGATTCACGTCACATAATAACAGCCCCTTAACTTTCAGCAACAGAGTCCAGAGGGAGCATTGATAAAAGTGGTTACAGATTTTAATATGAAAAAGTGAAAAATCTCCTGTGTCCATGCTCTCTGGTCCTCTAATATTAATAGATGGCCGTTTGAACGCCATAGCGTACATTATAAACATTGTTGCAGATCAAGTTCACCCCTTCATGCTCACAGTTTATCCGGACGCAGATGCCTCCTTCCATTACGATAAGGCACCAGTAAACAGGGCCAGAATCACTATTGGTTGGTTCCAGGAACATGACAGGCTTGATGCAGTGGCCGGCTCAGTGCCCATATCTCAACCCCATTGAAATTTTTGCGATGAGTTGGGAAGGACCATTCTATCCTTGCCTACACCTTCATGGAATCTCTGAGAATTGCGTGAACTTCTCAGTTTGCATGGCCAACATCCAGCGTCTCGCTGAATCCATGCTCAAGCTAATGGAGGTTCAACATGCTTTCAGACAGGTGTACCTAATAAAGTGGCAGCTCAGTGTATTTGCCTTCTGTATTAAACTGCTTTAAAAGGATTTCATAAAGGACGTACACTTCTTAAAATATTACTCCTTATAAATTGTTCAAAAATATTCAGTACTCGCTCTTCTATCTTCCATGTTGTGGATGCTCCTGCAACCTAAGCACCATCTAGCGAGAAAATATCGCGTATTTGGATTAAATAAATCGAAGTTTCCGATTAATTATTATTTATCTACTTGCGTTTTTTAAAAAATAAAATTAAAAATATTTTATATAATAAAATCCAATATGCCCATTGTTGGATACGTCGATCTCGGTATCAGTCTCACTGTCAACATACGTATCTCCGATACGCTATCGGATCTAAATTTCGTTTTCTGCTTTCTGTTTTCGAACTCTTCCCTTGACTTTTACCGGCATTTTTAAAAAACTTAAAACATCCTATGATCGTTTGTGGGTTGTTTTTAGTTTGCTTATTATTCTAATTTATAACTTCGATCTGTATTTTGTCCTTAATCGCATGTATTATTTTTTACTTTGCAGCGTAATTGAGTTCTAGTTCTTACCGATTTCCTTCTCTTAACGAGTGGAAGGAAATGAGTAGAAAGCAGACCAAATATTATGTCTGGGCGTAGCGTCAAAAGGGTAAATAAAAGTATTTTATAATATTTATATATAATCTGTTATATAAACGAAACTGATCAAACTAATGATCGGTTATAATGAATTGAGATAAGCTAATGATTACATTAACACTGTTACTAACCAATATAATACTTTCATTGGTTAATGTTCACTATCTGCACATAGCGCGATGACTGATCATGCGGCCAAGGAAAATGAATTTAATTTTTAAAGCCTTTATTTTTTAAAGACTGGGGGGCTGTGCCCCCCAGACCCCCCCCCCTAACGAACTGATATATGCCCCCGTTTCTATTTAGTCACAGTAAATGGCTAAGAAGTAATGGTTAAATTTATAAAAACTTCATTTACCTTGGTCGCATGATCAGTCGTCGCGCAATATGCAGATAGTGAACATTATCTTATTCTGTCTGTTCCTAATCATATCTAAAAATTAATGAAGTAGCTATTAGAGCACGTATATCATCTAATGTAGTCATAATATAGGGTATCCAAACAATCAAAATTCTACAGAGTGTAGAGGACTTTTGAGATAAGAAACTAGTGGGTCAGAAATGCAAACTTCAGTCACTATGAGATCTTCAAGGCAAAATGAAGGCAGGATATCGTCTCTATCTACTCTAGGTATATACCAATGTTGTTTAAGGTTTGCCACTGGGACTTGTTAATTATCATTGCATAAGCTGGGCGAACGGGAAATTGCCGACGTTCTTGGTATTAAAACGATTTGTATTGTAGCTTGTAATGAACCTGATTACTCGGGAATTGGCTGTTGCATTGCTTAATACCCCTAATGTCCGTCGACCCTACAATTTACCGCTAACTTCGGACGTTGCTATGGTTTTACCTGACAGTGGAGTCGGTGCACATCGCGTTATTATTTTGCACCAGTGCACAGATGGTAGAGTTCGTTGGATTTTAGAAAATCACCCATGGTATGATCCTCTGCACTGTGTGTGATTATGTTTCCGTACTCAACACAAGGATGGCATATTGTACAGTCGGAGAACAGTGCTCATACAAAACATATTACGATAACCATAACCATGTTTTTATACTTACCATCTTCAAATTTGTCATATACATGTTTAAGCTTGCTGAAGACTAGCATATATAATAAAACGTATATATAGGGTGTAAATTATCTCCTTCAAAAACACTACGCTACGATGTAGATGAAATTCAGGCGATTAAATCGCAAGCAAGCCCATATATTGAACCTCAAACTAAGCTGAATGGCGTGGCGCTGCGTAGCACGAGCCAAATTTGGGCGACTGTGTTCACGCGGCACAGCCCTGCGCGGCCTGGCTGGTTTCCCCGCTCCCCACTACCTCATCCCAAAGAGGTCCGCCTTCCACGCCAGAGTCAGTAGCATGAGCAGTACCAACCTTGTTTAATACCGATAGGATTTATCATGTTTTTCATCAAAAAGAATCGAGGAAGTGAACAAATACTGGTCATTTAGCTTTTGGCATACCGTCATTTTGTTATGTCTGTGTTTTATTTTTTTAAATTTTTGAGGTCGCCCAAATTTGGCTCGTGCTACGCAGCGCCACGCCATTCAGCTTAGTTTGAGGTTCAATTTACGGTGTTGCTTGCGATTTGCGGCCCCAAGTGTCTTATATTACTTTAATCGCCTGAATTTCGTCTACATCGTAGTGTAGTTTTTTTTGAAGGAGATAATTTACACCCCGTATATAAGTTGTTTCTATTTAAAAAGTGTATTCTGAAGGTTTCGAACCCACAATGTCAAGGTTGTCGAACAAGCCATGTAACCAACGTGCCAAAGTAGCATTACAAAAAAAGTAAGTAATTTTTCTGTCATGAATTAACATAAGAATGAATATCTAATGAACTGGCCTATTGTTGCACAAACTTTGTCTTGCATTGTTGGAAATGAGATATACATTGTTGGTCCGATGAAAACTCTTAACAAGTGTTATGGATTCTTTATATAGTATGGCAGGATATGAGGAAGATTTTGTAAACTGTTTTCGTTTTCTTAGCAAACAACGCCTTGCTGTGTCGCATAGGAGGACGCATGTTTTTTTGCTCAAATACTCGTACGATACTAACAATCTCACTTGGCAATGTTAGAATTCTCTTTATTTGTCTATTTTCTGAACTTTTAAATCATTTGACCTTTTAAAATAAGTTACTAACATCAAATTTTAACGAGCAAAAACGATGTCTGGTTGTTGCGTTCCTGCATGTAGCAATCACTTTGGCAAAGGTGGAAGGCTTTTTCTCTTTCCTGCAAACACTTTAAAGAGGGTAATTCAAATAAGCGTGATCATTAAAAATATATTCTGAGATGAATAAAAAATCGTTCCATATGCTACAAAGCTTTATTGATGAAGAATACATCTGAGAGGAAGATTAATGGAGCCAATAAGAATTTGGGCAAAGTTGCACGTTTTCATATGGTTGTACGTGGCCCTGTGATGTCTAAAGAGGGAAGCTTGCTCGTCATCAACGTGGTTTGTTTAGGTAAACTTTGCCAGAATTTGAACTGTCCAAGTAAAGAAGATTCTGACAGAAAAGCATTACTTCACAACAAAAATAAATTGTCACTGATTTCTCTTTACTAATTAATGTCATTGATTTTGAAATGTGTGGATGAGCATAGCCACATAATTCCAAAACTCCCTGAAACGTAGGCTACGTAAACTTTCGACAAGAACCGATAAAGAGGGGGAATAACCCCTGCCCCCCCCCCCCTTATCCGTTTTTGCTTTCGACTTAAGATTTCATTTGAGAAATCTGATTATGGGAGTAAAACATGTGCAGGTGAAATGTGGGATCATTTTGTTGTTAATTAAAAATAAAACAAAAAACAAAATGAATTTGTGTCATTTTTTTTATAAATTTATTTATTTTTTCTGTGATATTTATGTAAAGGAATAAAATAAAACCGAACAAGTAGTTTTATATACAACTACAGGCCTAATTTAAAATTGCTTAGCTTCAGGCAACAATAAATTCGTCTAAAATAACGATTAATTTAGTGTAGTTATTCAGTTGTACTTTCAACCATGGGTTCAAAGTGGCAGTTCATGCTTTAAGCTTATGGAATAGATTGTCACCACTCTTCTCCGGGCACCCATTTCGCATATGCCCAGGCTTTTGTTCTAATTTATTTTCAAAGAATACCCAAAATTAAACGTAAAAACTGTCTCATTACATGCTCATATGTTTGTATATTATGACAAGGCACATGATTAAAGTATAATTCAATTTGTAATATGTATTACAATGATTCTAGATCATAAATATTGTGGGTGATCGGTTAACGAACAGTTCAAGTAACAAACAAATTGGATAACGAACACTTTTGCAAAAAAATTTTTATTTTTGGTTAGTGAACAGCTCACAGAAAAAACGGTAGATGAAGCGACGTGTAACATGCTGTTAAATACAGGTAACGAACCCCCAGAAAACCCTTCCCGGCCAAACTTAAGCCCCAAAACTGCCAAATGGCAACTATTCAAATCTTCTAAAATAAAAATGGCATTATTCCAAATAAATCTTTCTTTATTAAAGTCACAAAAACTATACAAACACGTACTACAAGAAATAAGCTTAAATTGAAAATAAAATAAAAAAAAAACTACAATTATACATGAAGAATTCTTAAAGATTCGCAAAAAATTGTGTAGATAATCCGACAAAATCACCAGCAGCAATGTTTGCTCAAAACACAACAGTTCAAAGATGGCGGAATCAATAACAGACCCACCAGAGATGGCTGGATACAGGTAAAGGAAGTCCCGAAAAATAGTCCATATTGAAGCTGGATGAAGGGACAATGGTACAAAACGACGAGTCTGAGGAACCTGAAAAAGGCAAAAAGAGGCAGAAGCAGAAGGATAGAAAGCAAACAGTACCCAACGGAAGGGAAGCAATAAATTAAAAGCTAATTCTGATAATAAATGGGACAAACAGAAGAAATAAGAAGGTTAATTAAAATATTAGTAGGAAATAAGGTGAAGGTTAACGTAACCCATCGCTCTTCAGGGCACCTTGGACGAACGCACAGACAAAAAAGGCCTAAGCATTCTTCGGATGAACATCAAGAAGCGGTGGCTAGTCGATGGGGCTCCGGACGACGAAAATGCTGACAATGGATTCTAAACAGTTTGAACATGGCGAAGAACTGGTGCCAACCGCATCGACGAAACTCCGAAGGCGTTGAATGTAAACACGGAATCGACCAGGGAAAGACATTGTAAACTACCAGGCAGGCATGACGAGGACTGTTAACCAAAAGGATCAGGGCGTAACATCTCGACGTCCACGGACTGAGAGGCTGAGGCAAAACAGTACTTTGAATAATTAACTACAATGCTGGCTCCCATCAAGAACATTTTTAACCAATCTAGTTAGAAGAGCCTCCAACTGAACACTACCTTTCCTACTGATCCAACCGAACCAGCAAAATTAAAAAAACGTGCACAACAAAACAACAACACACAAGAAGAAGACTGCATGCCTTGTGAGGGAAAGCGGACAACAATCAGCCAAGGCTAAGTATTATTGAAGACAAGGCAGAAAATAAAAAAAAGGCTTAATAGGTTTAAATAAAACAATGGAAACGAACACCGAAAGGCAAAAAAGAAAATTTATGAAAAGAAATTTTCTTTGAAAAATTAAGCACATAACAGACGCTTTGGGTAAGATTTGTAGAAGTGGATTTTTCTGTCACTCTGTGAATGGTTTCTAGAACGAGACTTTGATAGTTGTATTCATAACTAGAATCGTTAGATAAAATTTTATCTTAGGACTTGTAATTTCTCTTATATTTTCATTTGGGCCACCCTTGTATATTCATTTTCCAACCACTGGTTCCCTATTTCAAAATATTCAGTTTATAGTCCTCTACCATCTGTAGAATTTTGACCCTATAAATTTTATCTGTTTAATTTACTTATAATTAAAATAAATCGCAGATCACTGCAGATCAGGTCTATCTCAAAGTAGTTTATCGATTAAGTATACAGATTCCGCCAAAAGAAAATATATACACATTTGACCAAAAGAAAAATATGCCAAAACATTTTAATACTAAACTTATTCAGATATCGTGAAACAAATGCAAGTTGCATTAGACCTCTAGAATTACAAGAAGTTTATAGTGGTTGCCATTAGTTGTACGGCGAATTACTGCTTCGGCAATGTTGACTGAAGTGTCCAGTGGGATTGCCGCGCATGAGTTTTCACTTTCTTCCAGAATGGTTGTCAGTGTAGCTGGCTTTCTATGATGCACAGCATCCTTTAGGTTCCCTGTAGGTAAAAGTCTACTGGTAGTATCTCAAGAGAATGTGCAAAACACCTCTTTGAATTATCATATAGGTAAAATTTACACATCTTGTTGATTGTGCGATAGTGTGCCATGTTGATGAATGAAAATTTTCATTACTTCCATAATGTCCATGTATGGCAGGTAAAATGTCCACAGATGGCATCGGACAAAATTTGTACATCGTTTTGGTGAAATCTGTATAAAAGTGGAATTATCAGTCAAAAACTTTGTGTTATTCATTTTCTAGAAATTATGGGTTACATCGTCATTTGATAGTGTATCTGATTTTTTCCCCGAAGTAAAACCTAAACCATGCTCTTCAAAATCAGAAACGACTTTGAATAACAAATATGATACAAATCAGGATCTTTGGAGTGATAAACATGCTCCAAAGAAGAGAGTAAGTTTGACAAGTAAATAAATTCTCTCTTCATAATTGTCTTTTTTTAACTTAAAATTAAATACACTCGAACCTCGATATCTCGAAATTATCAACATCTTGAAAAAAAATTTTTCCCTACATTTTTGCAATTAATTTTCCCTCGTTATCTCGAAACATTACTTACTTACTTACTTACTTTTCAAACCCGCTTATCCGTTAGGGTCGCGGGGGCAGCAGCCCTATGGCGGATCTCCAGCGATCGCGATCTTCCGCCATCAGGCGCATGTCCTCCCTGGTAATATCCAAGCGACTCGAACCCAGATTCTCCAGGTAGTCTAGCCACCTGGTTCTAGGCCGACCCCTTGGTCTCTTACCCACCAGCTTGGAAAATAACAACTGCCTAGGAAGACTAGTTTGCGGCATCCGAATCACGTGGCCATACCAGCGCAACTGAGACCTCTCAATGCGGAGAAGTAGCGGCTCAACACCTAAAGATTCCCTTATTGTATTGCTGTACACTCTATCTAGTAGGGTAACACCTGCAACACCTCTCAGAAATCTCATTTCGGCCGCTTGTACCCGCGATCGCACTCTTTCGGTCATTACCCAAGCCTCATGACCATAGGTGAGAATGGGGACAAAGATGGATTTGAAGACGGAGAGCTTAGCTTTGTTACTCAGCTCGCGTTTCGTTACCACGGATCGCCACAGTTCACGTCTGACACAGCTTGCTGCACCGATCCGAGCATCCAATTCTTTCTCCTGCCGTCCATCACTCGTGAATGCAATCCCGAGATACTTGAATTTCTCCACCTGTCTCAATGAGGCTCCACTAACATGGAGAGCGCACTGAGCAGGCTGTCTTGAAAGGACCAGAACCTCGGTTTTAGCCACACTGATCTTCATCCCAGCTTCTTCACATTTGGCTGCAAGCCGGTCTAGTGCATGCTGAAGGTTCGTGCGAGAAGACCCAAGGAGGACAAGGTCGTCAGCAAAGAGCAACCTCTCCACCAGGCAGTCGCCCACACAAACACGCTCATCGCCTCGGCTGCCCCTGTCTATCCAGTCCATAAAGATAATGAACAAGATGGGCGACAGTACGCACCCTTGGCGGAGTCCAACACCCACGGTGAACGGTCTTGACTTAATGCCATTTATCCGGACACACATCTCAGAGCTTTCGTACAGAGACATGATAGCAACCAGTAATTGCCCATCCACTCCATACTCTTGCAACACTTGCCAGAGCTTCTCCCGAGGAACTCTGTCATATGCTTTTTCGAGGTCCACAAAGCAAGCGTAGACCTCTTTTGCATACTCCCAGGATTTCTCAAAGATTTGCCTTAGAGCAAAGATGTGATCCGTCGTGCTTCGGCCAGGTCGGAAACCACACTGCTCCCCTGACAGTTTGGAGTCGACTATTTCCCGACTTCTCTTCTCCAGACACTTAGCGTACACTTTCCCAGGAATGCTGAGCAAAGAGATGCCTCGATAGTTGTTGCAATCTCTCTGGTCTCCCTTTTTGAAGATAGGGATCACAATTCCTGTCTGCCATTGCTTAGGGGCCTGTCCAGATATCCAAGCAACCTGACACACTCGAGTCAGCCACAGGATACCATCCTGATTTAAGGCCTTTAACATCTCGGACCGGATTTCATCATTAGAAAACCTCACTATGTCAAATTTTTCGTAAAGAGAATTTTTTCATATGAAAAGGAAAAAATCTGATGTCACTTCTGTTAAAGTTAGACAATGTGCGTTACGAAAAAAATTCAAGAAAAAAATTGTTGATCTCGTTGGTACATCTCAGTTGTCTGCGAGATGAATGAGCATGCACAGTTTGTGCATTTCTGACGCTAGTGCTTCACTTGTAAGTAACTCTTTATATATGTGCCATTTTATCTCCTATTGTTCTCCATATTCTTACAGTACCTTTAATAACCTAAAGATCTTCATTTTGAATTTTTTTTCCCGTTCCCACGAAATTCGAGATACCAAGGTTCGACTGTGTTGGAATCTTAGTATCTAGATGTGTTTTTTTTTTAATTATAAAGTCCAAAATCTCTGCCATTTTGTATAAGGGAATTGCATTGATTTGTTTTTGAGGATGACTTGGCTGTACATAAGAAAAAAATTTCTGTGGTCGAAGAATGGCTAAAGGAGTCGTGCCTCTCTTCAACAGAGAAAAAGGTAAAAAAAAATTTACCATTTAAAAAAATTCATGTTAAACTTAAATATTTTTATCTAATGTATTTATTAAGTAAGTGTAAAACTTTTCTTTAATAAAAATCATGTTTAAAATGATGAACCTTAGTCGTAAGTTTCTGGAAGTATGATATATGTCAATACGATAAATGCCAATTCACTTGCGTCTCACAACCGTCGAGAACACTTCAAAATTTAGTAAGAAACTTGGGAATTTTTCCAACAGTTCTGAATACAGTGGGTGATTGGTTAACAAACGGTTCAGATAACAAACACCTCACAGGAAAAAACATTAGAAGAAGTGACGCTGTCTATAAGATTTGCAGAACTGTATTTTTCTGTCCGTCTATGAATGGTTTCTAGAATGAGACTTTGATAGTTGTATATTTGACCAGAATCATTAGATAAATAAGATATTTTATTTATTTATTTTTTATTTATTTATTAGTACTGATAATCCAATACGTCCAATTAGGACTCGTAATTTCTTCAATGTTACATTTTGTGCCCAACGTACACAGAGAAGCAGTACTAGTGCCAGCTGCTGGGTGCTGATTGAATCGTTGTCAGTTGTAGAACAAAGCAATCCACATTGGACAGATTCTTTACAACCCACAAGCAAAAGAATAAAACATGACTGAAAATATGATTAAAAATAGGAGTTCCTATTTAAGATTTCAATGTTGTCCCTCCCCCACCCTCAGGCGGTGGGGGTTCGAGTTTGGTATCTTTGGATTGCTTTTTTAAAACTATTAAACATGTGTTTTTTTATTTTTTTGCTTGATACTATCTATATAAATAATAACATTAATTTCTAAATTTCTATTTAAAATCCTCTCAGATGTTAAAACGAAATAGTTAAATTTTTTTTTTTTTTTTTATAAAGATTGTTACTTTAAAAAATAAATAATTATTTTGACATTGCAGCACTCCTGAAATTTTTGTTTTGGTTTAGAGCTGTGACCTATATTTGAAAAAAATACAGTAAATACTACGTCCCATGCTCATTCTAGATTCTAACAAGATATTATTATTTATTCTAAAATTGCAGGAATCATCAATTCTCCTTCTAACAGGACCGGCTGGTGCAGGGAAGTCTGCTACTATTCAAGTACTTTGCAAAGAAATGAAAATTGAAGTCAAGGAATGGATAAATCCTGTAGATTTAATCAAAAATGACTTCTTAGGTATTTAGTATTGGACACGAATTTATTATTAACGCTTGATGTTAAAATCACTTCTTTAAAATATAGTGTTTTGATAAATACTCGTAAACTTGTAAAACGGGGGAGAAAAATCCATGTACTGCAGTGGGAATGATTGAAGTGGCATTTAGTAGCATTTTATTTTTTTCAATCTTCTACACAGGTAACTTTTAAATAGGAGCAACCTCATGCTGATGCACCTACATATGATACAGGGTGATTCTGAAAAAGTGTGTATAACTGTAAGCAATGACAGAGGTGACCAGAATGAACATTTTCTTTTAGTACAATGTGGGTCTGAATTTGAACGCTGAGATATGAACAAAAATAAAAATGGTGCCACCAAGATCAACAAGTTAATAATTCAGGTTCTGCGACACCTAGAATAATGAATTTTGGAGGAATAATAGGGTACATAAAACTCTGTATAACGTTAAAGTTTGATTGAATTCCAACGAGTAGTTTCCGAGTTACGCACTCAACATCGTAAAAAGTGCTGGTTAGTACTTGCATGTGAGCACTGTTACGATTTTGAATGCATAACTTGGAAACTACTCGTTGGAATACAATCAAATTTTAATGGTATACAGAGTTTTATGGCATGGGCACTTTCCTAGGAGATCGAAGCTCTAACCCCTATCTTCTGGGCCGGCCTTAAAATTTCTACTCGCTTTCTAGTTCTTGAGTCCGCCTGGCCGTGGGTTTGAATCCCGCCATGGGCATGGATGTTTGTGTTTGTCCCGGGCAGCTTACAGATATAACTTGTGTAAATAGTGCAAAATGACCTTAGTAGTCAACGCCAAAATTTCTAGAACCCCCTCCCCCTTTTCTTCTAAAGTTATGCGGCTATTTTGGGAATTTTCTCTATTACCTGTATATGTGTTTTTAATGTGCCCATGAAATCTTTCACTATGAATTATGGGACGTAATGTTTTATAATCTATGTACAGGGTGTTTCGTTTGCTGTGTACCAAAAAAAAAAAAAAAGACTAATAACCTTCATAACCTACAGTAAGCCATTGGAAGGGGGCAGCCGTAGCCCAGTTGTCTCGTCTTGCTCAATGCAATGGTGGAGTTAAGCAACCTTGGGCGCAGCTAATCACAGGTTGGGTGACTACCTGGAAATTTCCATCTCCCCCCGTGCTTCGGAGGGTACGTAAAGCCGTCGGTCCCGGCTGCTGCGACCATCATACAGCATTCGTTAAGATATAGGGATGGTGCAAAACTCCCTCGAAGGAGTAAGTGCCACATATTATCGCTCCGCAATAAATCTACCCTCTGTACCAGACAGACAAGCCATTGGAATCTGCGGTCTCACCATCTGCAGTTTTGTATATCTGCGTGAAATTTTTTGCATATCTTCCCCTTACACAAGCGAAATTTCCGTATTTGTAGTTTGTTCTGATCTATTTTTATTGTTCCGAGTTCTCCTTTTTGTTTCCTGTCTTTTAGAAAATTCCCCACTGTTCACGTGAGAAAATGTATTCAATGCAAGTAAAGAGTGTCGATGACAACTTAAGAAACTTCTATTTGCAAACACTCTTCATTGGCACAGCTTATCGAAAAAGAAAAACAGTGACAGTCTGTTTCGTGCAAGACGAGCAAGAAAGTCGCTTGAAAATAAGTTGAAAATCCTAGACCTGTTGATGAGTGAAAGAGCAATACTGATATCGGCCAAATATTTTGAGTAAACCAGTCCACTGTTCACATGATAAAGAAAAATGAAGAGCCCTTCATGATATAACAAAAGAATTTTATTACTTTATAAATACCCGGTAATCTTTAACCTTTCCATCATTTTCAGGTTTATTCGCCGATCACTTAACAAAAGTTCTCTCACCTTCTCGATTGTTTCCTCTGTTTGGACGTCTCGTGCGTTTGACGTCTTTCAGGTCTTCTCAGCCATCATGAAATCTAGCAAACCATTCAAAAACACATGCACGAGATAGTGTATCGTCACCATGCACTTGCTTTATCAACCTGTAAGTTTCTGTAATGGGTTTTCCAAGTTTAAAACAGAATTTAATGTTTGCCCTTTGTTCCACGTTTAATATTGGGACGTCAACTAATGACTGAGTGCGGTTGAAGCACAAGAATATTTAGGCACGTGCATCTTTATTGTTGCAATTTGTACACATGGCAACAAGGATATTTATAGATCGAAAACACACATCATCATGGTCGCACATGCTTGAACACGCTCAAAGTAGCATCAGTCATGTTTATCATTTGTTGAATTTTGTAGAAAAAAAATTTACAGCTTTTTTATTTTGATATAAAGCCAACAAAACATCCTGTATTTTTGGGCATAAGTGTTACCTATGTACATTTCGGTTCGGAATTTTATTATCAGTCCGTGAGCTTTCCAGATTAGCAGAATTTGAATAATAAATGTTTTAGAAAATTTCTACTCGTAATTCTTATTTTCAGATGAAAATCCAAAGTTTTCTGAATCTCAAGTTAACGTTTTTTGGGATTTCATGTTTCGTGCTAATAAATATCCATCCTTAGAAATCCTTGGTGAAGATTCCTTTTCAAAAAGACTTGTGTTGATTGAAGTATGGAAACTGTTTATGTTCTTGATTTGATTACTTTGATTTCAATAGTATTTGTTATTTACATTGTTTAAAACTTTTCTTAGGATTTTCCAAACGTTTTCTTTCAAAATGTGTCTGAATTACATCGAATCTTAAGGTAAATCCTATTACACTTATAAGGAGTTACTTCCATGTGTTTCTTTCAAAATGAGTTGTAAAAACCATTTCAGACACTTTAACAAAGTGAAGCAATGCTGTGCAGTATTCATACTTAGTGATAACACATCTGTCAATGTAAGGCAATTGTTTCCACAAAAATTTCAAGAAGAATTGGGCATTACATGTATAAAGTAAGTGTTAGAAATATAAACCTTTTTTTTTTCATTAATTTTTAAGTGTATTTCAGTAATGAACAAACCCACACAGCTTAATGTAATCTTCTTTACAAAAGCACATTCTCTGCCTGAAATGTTAGCATTTCTTTACCTCTGTTCGTTTGCTCTCTAGCATGGTGCACAAATGTCAGGATTTGGGGATTTGATTGTGGGATACCACCTTAGCGGACTGTCCGACAGAGAAATTGCTGCTAAGGTAGACGAGCGGAAATGTATTGTAGCATTCACCCCTGCATAAGTGGAAGGTGGAGGAACATTCAGGAATGCTCACAGTCATCAGATAGGAGTTTCAGGCAGCAACAGGGGTGTCTCGTTTCCATTAAAACATTGCATATCATGGCCTATCATCTTGGATATTCAGGTAGAGTAACCACGCATAAGCCTTATATCTTGAAGACCAATACAATAAGTCTCAAAAGTTTAAGTGGTGTAAACCAGCATAACTGGATACTAGCGCAGAAGAATTTAATACTGGTTCACATTCGCAGTTTATCGCTAGCATTTTGGAATCGAAGGCTTTCTCGTGGTCTCAAAAAAAAGTGGTCAGTTCATATCACCGTTTTGAACTCTCAGCATTTTTTCATGCGTCGCCCAGGCATTTTCTGGAATTTCAGGCGATTTCTGAAAAACGCCAACAGTCATGTGTGAGATCTATAATGTACAGCGAGCAAGCTGATAGCAAAGGAGCCATTAGAGAGAGAGCTAATCCTTATGCCGGATCAGGTGGTACAGTGAAGTAGAGAAACATTTAGAATTGGCATTAAAACATTAAGGATTAGCTCTCTAACGTCTCCCGATCACCGATGCTGCTCGTCATTCCTCCATTACATTTCGGGAGTTGTTGTTGTTGCATGTTTCAGTTTTTACTCTTTAATAATGTCGGAAAAAATAATACAGCAACTTAACGTCTGCATGATTGGTCCATTTTTCAGCCAATCACAAGTAAGGACACAGAAAAAAAAGTTAATTGTGAACTGGTTCCAATTTTCTCGCGTCCCGACTTTCAGATGAGGCAATTTTACTAAGTTTTTATGAGACGTCGCGTTTCGCAGATGGCAAATGTGAACTGGCCTTTAGTTCTGGGATTAAAGAATCAAGGTTCATACTGTTTTGGTCCGATGGATATACTTTGGGTGTGGTGGCTACATGGGAAATGCTTTCTGCCGAGTGCATAGTGCCTACCAGGAGGTTTGGTGATGAGGGGGTATTTCATATACGATGTAGATAGAAGAAAGATTTAGATGCAGAAAGATTTAATAATATTATGCTGTACACAGCAGGCCACCTCACAAATGATAGAAAATGAATTTTCACCGATGTTTCAGGAGGAAAAAACTCAAGAAATGAGGCATTTACCCCTCTAGCTCGGAAGGTCTCATGTGTGAAATGCACAATATTAAAAATATTGAAAATTCATAGTAATCAAAATCGTGGACCTTCAGCATTTTTGGGGTGGTCGCTCGACCCCCCCCCCCCCCCTTGCGTACGTGCCTGTGATACATGGCATTATTAATTACCTTCCTTTATTAACCTTTGGAATAACTTTTCCATTACAGCTACAATGCAGTTTCTCCATCCAGCATGTTAAGGATTTTAACAAAGGTAGCAGCTGCAGAAATATCTCCAGTGCCTTCAAAACACATTTTGGAGTCCTTGTCCCAATTGACTTCTGGAGACATTCGCATGGCTCTGAATACACTCCAGTTTACTCATGGCAAAGCTAATCAGAGCTCAAAGATTTCTTCTCGTAAGATTTTAACTGTATAAAAAGGAAAACCTATTACCAAAATAAAATAACCGAGAAATGAAACACTGGATACGTATTTCGAAGGCTATGCTTTCATTCTCACCGACAAGATTGAAACACGTTATAAAATTTATCTAACAATATAGATTAGGGGACTAAAAAGGGGATAGGATCGGGGTAAATGAGTAGAATTATTCTGATTGGTTAGCTTAACGGAAGGAGCCAATCAAAGACGACATGCACAGAACACAAAAGGTAATTCTATAAAATAAAAGAGAACCCAACAAGAGATACCGTATTTTCCAGACTGTAAGTCACAGTAGCTAAACTTCAAGAAAATCGTGAGAAAAACGATATGCAAGTGGATTTTTTTTTTTTTCATCATAACATTAAAAAAGTATAATAAAAAAGTATATATCATTCAAAATTTTTCGATTTATCCTAATATTTTATTAAGAAAAATGCCTCGGAAAATTGAAAATTTGCCCTCTGATCATCCATCCCTTCTGTAGAGAACACTGCGGATCATGATGTCATTTCCTGCCGCAACAACCTCGGGAAATTTCGTAGCCGAGATTCTAATTTCGCTTCGAACGATTCTATGTATCGTAAGATATTGCTAATCTGTTATCTCAGAATGCCTTCAGTTTCTTCTCTTGTTTGGATGTATAAATAGACAGTCGGATAGAAATTTCATGTTTCATAGATTTCCACAATCAGATTAAGAACCAGTGGATTAGTTTTTGACAGCAAAGGAACTGATATCTAACTCCAAACAGCATCATGTGTTCAGCTCATTTTGAAGCGTCATGCTTTGTCTACGCACCCGCCGTTTTAAATTTAGTATCAATTCAAACAAGAAATTCACTGAAACTAGATCACGGATAAGGTGGAACTATACCTTGTCTCAGCTTCAGTTGAGAGTGACGTCACGAGTGAAGCGGTTACAGTTCGCCCGCATGAAGAAATAGTTCGAATAATTTTCTGTATAAAAACTTCAAAATTCTTTCTGGAATCATATTTCATATTTTTCTCCTCGATACAATAAAAAATCAGCGGATAGAAAAGCCATTTGACGAAATTTAAAAATAAAATTAAATAAAATGGAATCATTCTGTAGTCGACATTATTTGATTGTAAAATGGCGGCATCTCTTGTTCCTGTGTGAAAGAGATATGTCAGAAATGAGAGATGAAAGAGTTTTCACGAAGAGGATTAAAATACTTTAAACATTAATTTAAAAAAGTGATATCTGATAGACACCATTCGACTATTCTATTTTCGAGAAGGCACGTGATTAAAGGATGGTGTAACGTAGCATACATAGCCTTAGAATAACTTATTCTTTTAACGGCGGAAGGATACGATGTTGTGCACTATGTCTGGTAAGGGACCTCATTCCATGACGTCGCTCTCAACTGAAGCTGAGACAGGGTATAGATGCTCTTCCAACTCTAAACGGGCCTGACATTCTTCAAGAACAACAACCGCAAAGAAATGTGCTAATCGCCGAAGGAATGAGGTAGACCCATCTGCTGTGTAGGGATGTGCACACACCAAAGCAATCAGAAGATCCTGTTTAATGCATAGGGTTGTATATCACAGAAGTTGCAGTAGCATTTAGTTCTATTAATAGACCTTGTATATCGCTGTCACTGTTATCAAAATCGCTTTTGTCACTATCGGTCTTGTTTTCATATTCATAGTCCATTGCGTGCCCTGACAACTAATTGATAGTGCCTGCGATGTGTGACGTCACGATTTCGAAACTTCTTTGCACTTCTCCTGCAAGTTGTGACATAACAGCCACATGGTGCCAGTGTAGATCGCAGGAAGAGGGAAAAAATGAAAATTTTTGGTATATTTTATTAATTTTGAGTTCGAATTGAAAATTTTTATACATTTTACATTGTTATTGAGGGTGACTAGAAAAAAGCGTACAAGGAAAAAAGCGTACACAGAAAATTGCGCACACTGAAAAATGCCCACATGGAAAAAAGCCCATGGATAAAAATGCCCACAGTGAAAAATGCGCACACGTACAACGCAATGAGCTAAAAGTGAACAGTATTTTACAATAAATTTAATTCAGAAATTTAAATACTTAAATAAAAATTATCCTTAAATAATTTAAATAAAAACTAAATTTAAAAATGCAAGAAATATAAAAATAATTATAATGCAATAATTATAAAAATATTTATTTAATTTTACAAAATTTTATTTTTAATTAAAATTACATAAAAATATAATATGTGATATCAAAAATATATTATAAATTTTATAATAATTATAATACTTTATAGGTTCCACCCGACATCTATATATTGCCAACTTTGTAAACAATTCCCATTTCACTCAAAATTTATTACAAATTAGTTTGCCTTTACATAAGGTATACGTTGATAACTTCCGTCAGCTAAACCATATGAAATAATACTCACACGTATAGTTTTTTAAAAGTGCTTAAAATTTTTTTCTTACTATTAATTTTCGTCTATAATCTATTTGCGGCCTAGTTCATGATTGTAAACCACATCCCAAATGCCGTAATAAATTTTGCTCATAAGTGTTTCAAATATGCTAGTTTCTCAAATATCAATTCTTTATGGAAAAAGTTTTTTAATTTTTTTAACATTCCAGTAATTTTAGATAAATCAATGCTCAATATATTAATATCTTTAACAGACGTTCCATTGTCACTATAACATGTTCCCTAAGTGCGTGCTTTATTCACAAATTAACATATTCACAAAATTTTACCTCCCCCCCCCCCCATTCTTCAAAATATTTTAAAGAAATAAACTACTTTATAATCATTATATAGTTTTTTTTATTATTTCTAATCAGTTATATCTTTTTTTTTATTCCCAAGGATATTCTAAATGGGATTCTATTGATATTACATTTATATTTTCAATAATTGGAAGTATTATTTTTTCCTTATAAATGAACTGCTCATCGATCCATTCCGCATCATACTGCTTTTCACTGATGTTCATTATAGCTAAAATTTCTTCATTTCGTTTTGTCACTATATGAGATGGCCGTATTTTTGGCATAACAGGAACTATGCCACAGCCCTTTTGATGATGCCTCTAATTCGGAAACTCCTGGTTGGAATTCGATCAAATAACAGCTTTATGTATCCTGTTATTTCTCCAAGTTTCATTAATCTGAGTTATTAACTTGTTGATCTTGGTGGCAGCATTTTTATTTCTGTTCATATCTTAGTTTTCGTTCAAATTCGGACCCATGTTCATATCAACTTTTTTCTTAAAATCACCCATAGTACCTCCCTTCCAAATTTGTAACAGGGTTTCAGATACACCCTGTATATTTATAATAGTGATAACTGGGTTCAATTGCAACAAAGTAGTTTTATTATTTATACGCATTTCGGTTTTTAAACCATCGAATAATAATAATTATTAACTGGAGATACGTCTCCAAGCATAGGTAATGATTTTTCAATTGAAAAATGGAAGGAAAAATTCTGCGACCTGGATTCGAACCAGGAACCTTGACTATCATGGCCGATGCCTATACCAGTTGGGCTATTGCAGACACCACGGACAACCAAGCTGTCTCAAGGTGTCTTAAAGACAACCAAGTTGTCACGGTTGAAAGCCCAATGGGACAACTTGGTTGTCTTTAAGACACCTTGAGATAGCTTGGCTGTCCGTGGTGTCTGCGATAGCCCAACTGGTAGAGGCATCGGCCATGATAAGTCGAGGTTCCTGGTTCGAATCCGGGTTGCAGAATTTTTCCTACCATTTTTCAATTGAAAAATCTTTAAACCATCGTCAGTTATGTTTCAAGATTTAAAAGATTTTGAGCAACTTATATATTATATTTTGAGCAACATGGAGGGTGGGCTAGGCTCCACATCATTTCCCAGTTGGTAAAGGTGTTAACTGGGTCTACATGGGCCTTATTTCACCCCAGTCGATCTCGGGAGAGATTAGAAGAGTACATTCCCAACAACAAAAAATTGGAGGAGAGAAAAAAACTTCGAATACATGTATCAGTGAATGTTATAAACACGATTAAATATACAAACAAATTAAACAATAAATTTAATGCCACGCACTGCAGAGTGACACCAACGAAATTATTCATCAGGAGACCATTCTAATGAAAAAATAAAATTTTCATGGGAGCCTATTTTTTCGACATGTACTCCTGTACTATTATTATTGGCTATATGTAAGAATGAATGGATATTTATAAGAGAAAAGGACGAGACACAAAAATCCTGGAATACAAAATAATAGTTATTAAATAAAAAATAAAAATTAAATAATAATTGACAAAATAATTAATAAATAATAAATAGAATCAAAATAAAACTAGAAATATAAAATAAAATAAAAAGCTGATGTTTTTGGATAGAGACTATCCTTTATCAAAGCAAAAAGGATAATTCTCTAAAGGCAATTAGAATATTAGAGGATTATCCATAACTTCAGGATGTAAGGTCTCTAATATAAATAGGTGTTTTATTATAAAAAATTTTAAGTTAAAATTTATAATATACTTTTGATATCACATATTAGATTTTTATCTAATTTGAATTAAAAATAAAATTTTGTAAAATTAAATAAATATTTTTATAATTATTGCATTATAATTATTTTTATATTTCTTGCATTTTTAAATTTAGTTTTTATTTAAATTATTTAAGGTTAATTTTTATTTAAGTATTTAAATTTCTGAATTAAATTTATTGTAAAATACTGTTCACTTTTATAGCTCATTGTGTTGTATGTGTGCGCATTTTTCACTGTGGGCATTTTTATCCATGGGCTTTTTTCCATATGGGCATTTTTCAGTGTGCGTAATTTTCCTTATACGCTTTTTTTCATGTTCGCTTTTTTCATGTGCGCTTTTTTCAGGGAACCATTATTGAGATCTTCATCTTTCCTTTTAAACGAAGTTGTTTTGAGTGCGGAGTTTACCTTTAAGTTAATAGTGAACAAAAAACGGGGAAATAAATTTTTTTCGAGATATCGAGTTTCGACTTTATACGTCACTATATTAGTCATAGGGTCCCGCAGAAGCTAAAATTTTAAAAAATAAAAGTGGGACTTATGGTCTGGAAAATACGGTAATTCTAGAAATTCATTTCTCTGGCGATTTTTTTTGTATTAGAGTTTTCCATCTTATTAGGCAATTCACAACACAGTTCCTTATATTTTTCATTATAAAAGCAGTGAAATAATAATTGCATATAGAGCTGTTATGTTTGTTTTGAATAGATACCAAAACGAGAGCTTCAGTCAAGCGAGAAAGAAAAGGGACTAGAAAGGGAAAGCCTGAGTTGGAACCAGTGCCACTGTCTGCTGACAAAAAAGATAACTCGCTTTTTGTCTTTCATGCTTTAGGCAAAATTCTTCATTGCAAACGTAAGAATGTAATTGGAAATATTGAAAATTAGATCACGTTGTTTTACCATTTCATGAATTTAATAATTTTAACTAACTGTGTGCGATCCATTTTTCAACCTCAGGAGCATTGGATGAACCAACAGATGGAGATGATCTACCTCCATGTTTAAAACCGAAAGCACGTCATCCTTTGTTGACTGAACCTGAGGCAAGTTTATAAAAAGACATCATAACTTGCTTTTGAGATATTTTCCGATAATTGTTTTTAAAAGAGCCTTTTTTAACCTTTGTTTTTTGTAGGAAATTGTAAGAAACATGTCTTTATCGTCTTCTTCCATAGGCCTTTTTTTGCATCAAAATTATCAAACCTTTTTTAATGATGTAGAAGAACTCGGGGATGCAAGCAAGCATTTGAGTGATTCTGATATTCTTACATCAGAATGGACAGTAAGCTTTGGTTTTATGATGTGGGTCTTATTTTAATGTTTTAATATAACTTTAATAAAAACTTACGATATTAAACAGCATTTGGATTTCACCCATGCACAGTGGAACAAATGGAGCAAAAACCTGGCCATAATTAATTGTTAAATGTAATGCACTTAGGTTACAATTAAATGTTACAATTTTGCTTTAATATAAATCATTTAAAGTCAAATGTTTCCGAATAAAACAAACGACAGTTGCATAATAAAAACGAGGTTAAACAAAGCAAGATACAGTCGAATCTTGATAACTCAAATCTTCAGCGGGCAGAAAAAAAATTTGAGTTAACAGGTTTTTGAGTTAAACAGTAAATCGAGGCTACATGACAACTACAAAGACAATAAAGACATCATTTTTCATCATTCACACAAAGCATCTATAAATTTGATTATTTTTAATGAGAACCAATTAAATATACAAATACGTTACGGACCCGGTAAAAACACGGTCTGTTCAGATGCGAACTCTGCTCCAATGCGGTTTTGACATTTACTTTTGGTTTGTAACATTTTTGAAAGGTATCTCTTCGCGACTTTTGACCATTCATTTTTCATCTGACAACATTTAAGATATATTTTTACCCGTTTTACACTCGAAACTTTATACAGAATTCACTTTTTTCTCGAATTTGCATCATCATTTACTATGTTTAAATATTCTCCCACCGAACGCTGGCAATCAACAAGCTTGATTCTCAAGTTTGTGTCCACGTTAAGTTTCTATTTCTGCCAGCGACCGCGAAATATTCTTGCGTCGTTTTCTTTGCCATGTGGGCATAAAATTAAAGTTGAAAAACGAAATAAAGTTTCAACTGGCAAAGCTTTTCAAGGAGACTTTCTGAACTTAGAGGCCCGCTTTCATATAACTCAGAAAAAAGAGGCGAGACATTGTAAACCAACAGATCGATCATTTCTTTAGTCAAGCTGCATAACTTTTATTTTCATGTTAGTTCTTCAATAATTTTTATATTAGTTTCGAATGGTGCATAATGTTTTTGTAATATCTTTTAATTTATAAAAATAAAGAGTTCTTGAGCTTCTTATGTACAGCTGGCCTGTTTATTTAATTGCACGTGAGGGAAGAGGGGGGGTTGCTTGAGCGCTCCTGAATCAAACATGTAAGTTGATGAAAAATTGAACTTGGTTTGTATTGTATTAACTTTTGAAATATTTTAATATAGATTTTGCTTTAAATTAATTAAATACTCTGGGGGATGGAACTTGGAATGATCATTCGAGTTAACCGGTAATTTGAGTTAACAGAGTTCGAGTTACTCTGATTCAATTGTATAAATAATAACAGCTCTAAAACTAAAAGCACAGTATTCATGTAATTAACTATTATATGGTTAATTTTTTATGGTTAGGTAGGTTAGGTTAGGATAACCAAAACAAATAGACAGGGTGTTTGTAATTAAGTTCCGTACTCTGAGCAATTTTTCTCAAAAACGGCCTATCTAAATTTGGTCAGATTTTTAGGATATCTTAATGAGAGTGAAATATGCAATAAAAAAATAGGTGGTGCTGTTTCAATCAATATATGGTACTCAAAAATATGATGTACAAGGTATGTCTGAAAAGTTCCAGGACTGGAGTCATTACTCGAAAACCGGAAATGATTCCAAAATACCTTTAATACTCTTCGAAACAATCTCCTTCTTTAGTAATGCAGTTCTGTGTTCGGCTGTACAAGTTGCGGAAACATTGTGTGTCTTCCGTAGGAGGGACGCATCTAAGTTCAGCTGTCACATTTGTCTGGATGTCCTGGAAGCGATGTCCTTTCAGGCTGGTTTTCAATTTGGAGAACAGAACGAAGTTTGGGGGTGATACTGAGTTGGTCCGACATCATCCGAAACGTCATTCGACAGTCCTTTCTGCGCCATTTGTGGCGTGTGTGCAGATTTTGGCCGTCTGCTTCAGTTGTCCTGCCATCACGAAAACGGTAATACCACTCGAAAGTGCGTGATCGGGACATTGCATCATCCCCATATGCTGTCTTCAACATTTCGTGAGTTTCTGTCACCATTTTACCTTGTTTGAAACAAAAGTTAATGTTCACTCTTTGGTGACAATGATTGCTGGAATATACTGCTCTCATGCATGTCTCAACATGAATCACATATCACTGATACACACAACTAATGCACGTGGTCGCTAGATAGTTAGGCTATCACGTGCATCCATTGGTAAGTTCGTACATGGTAACATTTCTTTACAGCACGTGCACCTTGTATTATGGATAGAAGTCATTTCAAGAGATGTTCGATATGTTTGCCACTATTTATTTGAAATCTTAATATAGCGTTTGCAATGTGTTTAAATAGCGATAAGAACTAATTTGCATATATTTTTGAGTATTTTGGTTGAAACAGCGCCACCTACCGACAAAATAGTGAACTATTTTTTTATTGCACACTCTTGTTAAGATATCTTGAAAATCTGACCAAATTCGGATAGGCTGTTTTTGAGAAAAACTGCTCAGAGTTTGGGAAGTTTAATTCTAAATACCCTGTATTTTGAATTTGTAAAGATTGATTGATTTCTTAATGTTTATTTGCCTTAAAAATTAGGGTCGCCTTATGCTTGAAGAATGTGCTGGGTTGGTTGCTGTTCGAGGTGTGATGCATTCTAATCCATCACAGACAAGAAGTGGCTGGCATCCCATTTATAAACCATATTGGTTTACAGCTAATAAATTAGTAAGATTCTAAATGGACTTGATTGCTTGCTGCGATATAAACTTTCAACATTGGAATTTAATGAGAATTTAATTTAATTTCAGATCTACACAAGAAAGTTTGATATCCGACATCTTTGTGAACGTATGTTCCACTATATAAATCATCTTTTAAATTTTAATTGAACATTTTTTTTTAATATATTGCTTTCTTATATTTAAAACAGATTTCTTAGTATGTAACGAGGCCTTGCTGACAGAAATTTTACCTTTTTATCATGTAATGAGATTGCCATATAAGAGGCCAGGTATATAAAAAATTAAGACAACCATTCATCTCTTTATTCTTATATAATATTTAGTTAATATGGTTTCCGTAGTGCTATTATCTATAATTGCTGCCAACTAACCTTAGCATGAGGGAAAATCAAAAAGTAATTGACTAAATTTTTCACAGCTCATTTACTGAGGCACACATGCTCAAGTGCACCCTAGCGGCCGGGCTGTAATACTAAATAGCAGACGATAGAATCACGGGTGTTTCTCTACTGCGTGATTCAAAACTCAATGTACGATGTGCATTCAGGTTCTAAGGTCTCCAAATTTTTTTCTGACAAAATACTTAACCCAGAAAGTTGTAACTACTGTTACTTCTCGACGTAACCATCGTGAAGTCGAACACATTTTTCACAACGGCGGCACTATTATTCCATGGCTGCTGAGAACTCTTCTTCAGGGGTATGTTTTGCCCACTGGTAAATTGCTGAAGCAACGGCAGCTCAGTTGGAAAACAAGCGGCCACGGAGAGTGCCCTTCATGATTGGAAAAAGCCAGAAATCGCTAGGAGTGAGGTCTGGTGAGTATAGAGCATGGGAAACCACCTCAAAGTTGATATTTTGAAGAAACTGCTGAGTTAAGAGTGCCCGATGAGCAGGGGCGTTGTCTTGATGAAAAAGCACCCGTCCAGTCTTGTTTGGTCATTCCTCATGCAATGCTGGAAGGAATTTTGTTCTCTAAACATTTTCATATGAATTAGCTCTAACACAATGCGTGAGGATTACGCCTTTGCTGCCCTAAAACATGGCCACCATAACTTTCTCAGCAGAGGCCGTGACTCGAAATTTTTTTCGGTGGCGGTGAATCAGTGAGTTTTGTTTCGGGGTTAAAAAACTGAATCCATCCATAGTCACAACTGATGAAAAGAAAGCACCATTCATTGCTGCATCATGTGTCAACATCTGCTGAGAAATTGCCACCCACGCAGACTTGTGTTCGTCGGTCAGCATTCGTGGGACCCACCTTGAAGAAACTTTCCGCATTTTCAGCTCATCATGCAAGATGGACTCCACAGACCCCATGGAAATGCAAAGTTTAGAGGCAATATCACGCACACCTAAGCGACAGTCTTCCGTAACAACTTGTTCCACACGAGCAATCATGGCTTCTGTCCGGATGGTTCGTGGTCGAGGCTGCTTCGGTTCATTCTCACATGATTCTCGACCTTTTTTAAATTTTCGCACCCATGAAGACACATTTTTAATAATTATAACACCTTCATCGGATATCTCACTCAATTGGCGATGAATTTCGATGGGTGTTTCACCCCGCAAATGCAGAAAACAAATTATTACATGTTGATCTTGTAAACTAAACTTCGTCATTTTA
Source organism: Rhysida immarginata (assembly GCA_023313115.1). Classification (NCBI taxonomy): domain Eukaryota; kingdom Metazoa; phylum Arthropoda; class Chilopoda; order Scolopendromorpha; family Scolopendridae; genus Rhysida; species Rhysida immarginata. The sequence continues at coordinate 3,164,435 of JAHWFO010045454.1, read as the reverse complement.
AGTATATGAAACATCGTTCATGGCAACGTGCACGGTATTCATGCCGTTCACAGTATAGTGCTGCCATCTATGTTAGTAAAGACGAAATATTTCCTGCAAAATTTTAAAAAGCATCCAGATCTTTCTACTTACTCTCACTGCAGAGAAAAAAATTTGGAGACCTTTTAACTTGAACGCACCTTTTACAATTTTAGGGGTGATTCTAAGAAAGCAGTTCATATGAATACAGAAATAAAAATGCTGCCACCAAGGTCAACAAGTTAATAACTCGGGTTCTATGACATCTATGATGATGAAATTTGGAGGAATAATAGGGTACATATAAAAGTGTATACGTTAAAATTTGATTGAATTCCAACGAGTACTTTCCGAGTTACACAGTCAACATCGTGACACTCACATGCGAGCACTGTTACGATGTTGAATGTGTAACTCTGAAACTATTCGTCGGAATTTGTTCAAATTTTAACAATATACACAGTTTTATGTTCCCTATTATTTTTCCAAATTTCATTATCCTAGGTGTTTTTTTTCTGTTCATATCTCGGTTATCGTTCAAATTCGGACCCACGTTCATATGAACTTTTTGCTTAGATCATTTGTCATTTCGGGCCCAAGTTCATTTGTCAATACACGCCCTATATTGTATGATAAGATACCCACGTTATAATATTAAATTTTGACCCAAATTAGAGAAATCATGAAAGGAAATTACTGCTCTGCAAATTACTGGATGCAGTAATAATCGTGGGAATAGTGAAAAAATATAATTTTTCAGATTTCCTAAGGATGAGAGCAGATGATAAAACATAATTTATGTCAAAAATTACGTAGAGTTTGATGATATACCATAGCATTAAAGATTTAATATTAAACATTAAAAAAATATTATAAATAAAAGATATGTTTTATTACACGAATTGTATGTTTTCTATATTCCACAACATACAAAACCCTCTTTGTTACTTTTTTTAGTCCTTAACCGAATAGTTTCCAACCTTTGCGTAACATTAATGTGATTCTGCATCGCTCGATCTTCACTGTTAGTACAGGGTGTTGCAAATATTTACAGGACAGTACTGCTGGGTAGCTATCTGCTCGATATTGGTAGAAATATGATTAACAATGGTCAAAATATGATGATGTAACGATGTATGAGCCGATAGGCTACCCAGACACCCTGTACAGCGCTGCAAGTGTTGCATGGTTTTCGTGCCTCGCACGATTGCATAGGAATTGATGCGAGTGTCGGTTCTATTTTTCCTTATTCTGTGGCTAAATTGTCATGTATTTGCAAAAATCATTATATATATTTTGAACGATGAACATTGTTCTACTTCTCAACATAACAACTATTCACATTTAAGCATTTGTCCCAACTGAGACCAACTTTTCGATGCCCATAGTGTAGAATTCGTTCGGCTGGGAGCAAAGCCATTGTAATCACAAGAAAATAAAAATAATTCAAATGTCTCAGGAAAAACACTTTAGATCTAACAGAAAAAATGCTTGTCCATTATTCAGAGTACTGCGCTCAAAGTAAATTAGTCTCCGGAAATCAAAGAAAACAAAAAAAAAAACTACTTTCTATTCCTTTTGGGGTGATTTTTCCCCCTCGCCTCTCACTGAACAATCACCCAAGCACTTTATGCCATAAGATGTTCAAATTGACGACCTTCTTCCACTTGGCTGTGTGCTTATTATTAAGAAACATTTTCCAAAATTCCTGGTGTTATTGAATGAGGTAAAATTAATGCAATTTTTTCTGTAGAATAAGAATCTGCAAAAAAAAAAAAATGGGGGTTCCCCCACCCCCCTATTTCGGCATATTAAATAGCATTCAAAAAATATTTGACACGTATTTTTTCTTTTTTTGACAAGACTTGTATTTTTCAAGGTATTAGATCATTCCGGGACTTTTTATTCACCGGTATATGCCTTCAGAGTAAATTTATCAACAGTAGCGAAGCTGTACAATCCTCTGTATCTTGAAGTTGATGGCTTGCGCTAACCAGTAATATCAAAACCGAGGGAAAAGAAAAATGCATTATCTTGTGAAATAACTCTTTTATTGTGAACGTAATTGTTCTCTAAATTGAACACATTAATGGTAAGATGTAGGTATAACTTTTGATTGGCGGGAGGGGAGTTCAGTTAATCGCTATACAAAAACAAGGCTGATGCTAAGGGATTGAAGCCGAAGTTCCCCTAGGTCCATGAAACTGACACTAGTGAATTAATACATATTTAAGAGATCTCCTTTTCTCTTCCAGATATTGCAAACCTCAGTCGACAATTTTGTTCGTTTACTAGCAATTCACTAAGGTACAGGAAAGGGAAACAATATCAACAACTCTTTCTTATGATCATGTCTATCATTTTCACAATTGAAAAAATAACTTTCTTAGCTACCAAGAACAGCTGCATGAACGTGATGTACTAGCTGAGGGTGATGAAAGCTGCTCCTTTATCCCAAATGCAATTCCAAGTCAAAGCAACCCTCATCCAAAGGAAAGTCCTGAGTCGCATAGTGATGATGATGATGAATATGAAATAGAGTATTCAGACTGATTTATTTTGTATATTAAAGTTTTATTTCTTCTATACATGTTTTAAATCAAAAATATTACTTTTGATATTTATCAAGATTTCTAAATATTGTTTGTACATAATTTAACAGAAATTTAAAATATATTTATAAATTACTGTAGTTTGTCTGATTTTATTTTCTAATACTTTCCAGTAATTACACTCCAGCCAACCTAAGAAGTCAATTGAATTGAATTGACTTTGATGAATGTTCTTGAAAGGATGGCTTCAGTGTAAAGTAAACTCGCAAATCCACCAGTAATTTTTATATTTTCAAAATTAAATTATTGAAGAGTAATACTATACAGGGCCATTCATTTGAAAATGGTCTAAAGGCCATGACTACATTAATCGCAACATTGATGAACATATCGTAATGTGAGACGTGCTTCGAAAGGTTAACTTTAAAAGTTTAGTTTCCACGCAATGTTTTTCAGTCCAGCTATTGTTGATACTGACCGTGACATGCTATTTGCCAGGAAATTAGACTACGGCCTGATGCATGTCGGGTTATGCAAGGCACTCACTTAGAATACCTGTGATGTAATGTGTTTGAAGTAAGCTTTGAAAGTTTACCTTTCGTAGCACATGTCTAACAATACTATATGTTCATTCGATTTCACAGAGTAAACTTCTGAAACCGGGTCCATCATTTTGAACGGGGAAACTCATAGTTACAAAGTTCGTCACTATGTTTTCTAAAATAACCACCATTTGTAGCAACAACGTGCTGCAGTCTGAAACAAAAATTCCAATGAATAAAACCATTTTCAAAGCATACGTTAGTCGAATGCTGAACGAGGTATAGAATGCCATCTGTTGACGAACTTTATAACCAATTTCGAAATTTGGTGCGAATAAATTCCCTGGTTTCCTAAGCAGAATGCAGCAAACTGTACGTTTCTATCACCTTCTGTTATTCGTTAATTGATTTTTCAAATCATCTTTCATTTTTGGGACATTTGATATCTTTGTTTATTTTATAAATTTTCCCATAGTTCCTTATTACTCTCATACCCTCTATAATAGTAATCCCACATCAATGTGACTTCCACTCCTACTTGTCATATGCAAACATTAGAGATCCTTTAGTACAACATACTTACCAAAGTCACTGCATTTCCTTTGCTGGAGTTAGATGGTGGTCTATTCTACCTGAATCCATTCGTTCTTTACCGTCCGTGGCCATCTTTAAAAAGAATTTAAAAGTATTCTTTTTCTCACCTCAATGTTGCTAACCATTTTTTTGTAGTTTTCTTTTAGATTTTTTTTTTCTTTCTTGAGCTTTTGTTCATCTGACTTGAGACCTTATCTTATCTGGTACAGAGGGTAGATTATCGCAAGCGATAATCTGCGGCACCTACTCCTACGAGGGAGTTTTGCGCCATCCCATTGAAACGACTGCTACGAGATGACAGTAGCAGTCGGGACCGACGGCTTAACGTGCCCTCCGAAGCACGGGGGGTTTCATGATGGAAGAGCTGCTGGGGATAAACGAACCAGAGGCTGTCACCAACTGCTGGAACACCAGCTATGGTCAATCGGCAAATGGGTCAGACCAAAGTCCCCCAACAGCCGCGCCCCAAATAGCTGTCCCGCCAGCGGTGGCCCTCAAGCCCAGGTCGTCACCCAACCAGCAGCTGGCCGCGCCTGAAGTTGCTGAACTCCATCGATTGGCAAGCCAACCGACGAGACAACCAGGCCACGGCCACCCCCCTTGACTTGAGACCTACCTAGTCTGCTTTTTGCCATAATGGCTCTGGCTGGAATGTAACATATACTAAAATAAAAAAATATGCAGAAAACATGAAAGTCTACAGGAGTTGGACAAAATAACCTAAACACTGCTATCTCCAATGGGGCCTATGCATGATTAAAAAAAAAAAAAATGGTTAAATTAAAGAATATGTCTCTTGGCAGACAAAAATTGATGGGTGAGAAAACTTGTCTTCAGAGCATGATAGTGTGCCTGATTTGTGACGTCACATGGAGTGATTGCATAGCCAACTTATAATAATTAATTAGAAAAAATCGGTAAGGAGTTGAGAAGCGAAAACTTTTGGTATGAAAGGTAAACTTAAAGCATTTATTCATTTATGTTAAAAATAATAGCATCCATCTCAATACTTGCATTGCGATTTATACCATTACAACCAGCAGAGATGCCTTGTCCACGTGTTTGTGAGATAGTACGAGGGCAAATCAATAAGTTATTTCATAGCAATTTATTGGTCAAACAAGACGACATTAGGTGTATAACCACTGCTGCACAGCATCTTGCACTTCACAATCAGATGAGAAGTACTGGCCAGCCAATGCCTTCTTCATTGGACCGAAGAGGTGATAATCCAAGGTCGCCAGAGCTGGACTGTATGGCAGATGGTCCATGATCTCCCAGCCGTACCTAGCGATTTTTTTTCCTTGACCACCATGGCAACGTGAGGCCTTGCATTGTCGTTAAGGAGGCAGATGTGGTAACTCAGTCGCTTATCATGCAAGGCATGGCATAGCTTGGTAAGCGTGGTAATGTAGGATATTGTGTTGATTGTTCCACATGCTGTGTGGTAGTGATTACACCAATAGCCAATGATGTTTTATGCAACTGGCATATCCAAATTGGCGTCACGGTGGGAAAAATGCATTGCTATCGGTGGTGGATATATAGAAAAATAAGTAATGAACTGCTACTCCTGCACACCTTATGTCGTCTTCCCCTTGTAATAACATATAACCTAATAATAATAAAGTTAAATAATAAACTAAAGTCCCCTTTTTTGCAAAATGAAATTCACATATGGGATGTCCCAAAAATGAGCGACAATTTGAAAAATCAATTAACGAAAAACGGAAGGAGATAGAAATGTACGGTATTATACCTTTTTTCCCATCTCTAAAAAAAGTAATTAGGAAAAAATAAAAAGCAACAAAGCCGCTTGGAATTAATTTTTCTTTATTTAATTTTGGTGCATTCTGCTTAGGGAACCAGGGAATTTATTTGCACCAAGTTTCAAAATTAGTTATAAAGTTCGTCAACAGATACAGATGGTGCTGCCATTCTCTATGCATTCAGTCCTGTCAGATCGGCATTCCAACTGAAATGTTTGCACGGGCATCTACGAATTGTCCTCAGACAGTGCCACAAACGGTGGTTATTTTGAAAACATTGTTTTATAGGTTTTCCCGGTCAGCTGCGCCATCTGTTGGCCAACTTTGTAACGAATTTTGAAACTTACAAAGGAATCCCACATAGCCTAACTATGCACTTTTTTTTTTGCACGCAAGCACATCGTGGAAGCGACAGCGTTGCACGGCAGCAGAAGTGCAGAGTTCAACGAACATGGCGGGAAGCAAAATTGTTAGCGGCGGTTGCCAAAGAATTGCAGTTAGAGCACTGTTATTAAGCATAAAACCTTAATTTTGCTGTACAAGTATTCGTCTCGAAATAATTATAAGATGAGCGAATACTATTTTTATTTAAAATTGTAAACCACTGCGATACATACCCCCCTCACTAACGCAACATATTACTCGACGTTGCACATGAAGCCAGCCCCGTTTTGATTACAGAATTACTTAATAAAATGAAATAATAAATTAAGGAAATGATTATTAATTACTACGGTATACACATTTTTTACTGGAAGGCAGTTAGCTAATTGTAATAATCTATTTTTAAAAACTAAGTTTGTTTAGAACTTGAGAAGCCATTCAGTTGTCGTCTGCTGCTGTCTACTGCCATTGATTTCATGTGAAGTGGATTCGTGCTTATTGCTAAATAGTGGAAGAAAGAAGTTCCGTTAAGCGCATTAATACACACAGCCCACTTTAACAATGGAGTCCTTGTATGGCTGTGTGCTCAAATTTTTTAGATTTCGCAGTTTATTTCGCACTTTCTTATTTTGCAAGCATCTATAATAGCTTCAGATGAGTAACATATTTCAATTTGGTGGAAATCTGTGACATACATGTTCGAGGGATTCCCTTGTTAGTGCGAATAAATTCCCTGGTTTCTTAGGCAGAATGCAGCAAACAGTACATTTTTATCGTCTTGTGTTTTTCATCAATTGATTTTTCATATCTTCGCTCATTTTTGGAACACTTGTTATAAAAGTGCTTTAAAATCTACTTAGGCCATTTTCGTCTAAATCCACTGCTAGTAACACAATTAAGTGCAAATTTTATGCTGCAAGCTTGGTCTTGCTAACTGACAAGATCAACTAGAAAGACAGACCTGGGAACATTGAAAAAATCACATCGGAGTCTGAGCAACAATCCAACTTTCGTAGTCTTCATTTTGGATTTCAATAATCAGTGGGTTTTTTTCTTATTGGAAACAATGCCCAGCCTTTCTCATTGGCCTCAGTTTACAAGTTATGATATCACGGCCAAATGAGATATTAAAATGTTTCTTTCATTTTTTTAAGAAATTTTAGCAAATTTAAAATTCATGTGTAGACCCCATTGACTCCTGCTCATACTAATAGTTCTGCTCAATTAGTTTTGCAGGGGCAGCAGCCTTATAGACGGGGTGCGTGATTACAAACATTAGCTTACTTCGTGCCTAGACATATTTACGCTTTTGTAATAACTGCACATCTAGCATTGGGTGTGAACTAAAATTCGACATTATTCAGACTGACTACCGCGTGCTGCGATTTATCATTAATTTATTATTGAGTCAGAGATTATAAAACAGTACACGGAAATCGATGAAACATTACTTTACTCAATAATTTTGCCTTTTCCGAATTGATTGAACCGGGAGTAACACAATACGGTATTTTTGTTTGTTAAATTGTTCGTTTTTTACTCTTTTCTGCCTCAGAAATTCCAAGGTCGGAAGTGAAAGAAGGCACAGTAAGTGGTGCATGCGCGTTCCTACTTCCTGCGCACCCCTTACTGTATGTACCGAACGCATAATCATGTACTGTTGAAGCGAGCGATTAGCTACTTGCGATGGCTTAAAATGGCATGTCTTAAAATGGAAAGTTCCAACGATACCAATGGTACGATTCGGACACGTACAAATAAAGTAATTTCTATAGAGAGGATCTCCAGTGATCATGATCTTCTGCCATCAGGAAAGTGTCTTCAATAGTAATATCTAAGCCACTCGAACCCATATTCTCCACGTAGTCTAGCCACTGGATTCTTGGCCGATCCCTTGGTCTCTTACCCACCTTGATGTTATTTTTCAAATAGAAAATATTCAGACAGTCAATATAGGAAACAAAGTTTTATTTGGACCCCATAAGAATTGCACATACAATGTGCAGTATTTTAACACAACAACAATATGAGTAAGTTCTTGCTATAAGAGATTCATCTACCATTACTAACGTATAAAAAAATAAGACATTTCTGAACTGAAAATTTTCAGAAAGAACTATACAGTACGCTCTCAGTTAATACCAAATCTAAGGAAAACAAATAATTATTTACAGTTAAAATAGTATTTTAGACATTACTGTTGTTAAAACCTCGAGAAGAGACATTTGATTTTCATTTAAAAATAAACAATAAATATTTCATCTGAACTGTGAAACTGCAGAGACATCGTTGTTGCTATTAAGAGAATTTTCACATTGTTTCATTCACAGGGAAAAGGAAAAAATACATCTCTTTGTGTTTACAATAATTTATTAGCTAAAAGGAATAAATAATAACGATAATTTTCATTATATAGGCTTAATTACATAATAGCTAAATCATTACTAATCTCTTACCCAGAGCCAGACTAACCTAGTAGCAAACGTAGCATGTGCTACAGGCCCTGCACTAGCTTACTCCGCTCTTGCTCTTACCCGATTATTCATAAAGGAACAGTAAACATTTTTTTTTTTTTAAATCTCAAATGAGTATAATTATGGCAGTAATTGTTTTAATAATATTTTCACTGGGATAATTATTTTCTTGAAAAACAAATAAGCTTTTCGTTTAAAAATAAAGTTTGTACACCAGTAACAGCAAACGTTCCCTTTTACTGGAAACTGACACGATTTGGCATCAGCGTTCTTGACAGTGTGAAAGAGTAATGCAGATGTTGAAACAAAGCATTGGCCAAAATGTTTATCGACAATGCAGTAAATAGAGAGAACCAAACTGAGAACGTCACTGCTGCTTGGTTAAGAGGAAGTCCATACCATACCCGTAGAGATTGCTGCACAATTAAGGCCTCTTCACCAACAACATCACGTGGAAGAATTTGTGAGGAACTGCAAATGTAGAAAATATAATTAGATACAAAGTTATTGAAAATGTCAAAGCAATTTTCCTTCAATTACAAGGTGCATTAAATGGGAAACCGGGAAAGTCTTATTAAAAATCTCTTATACAAACAAGGAACCTGGGCAAAATGGTTGTGCCCTTGCAATAGTGCACTGGTTCTAAAATCTGTTTAGTCCCAAGCGATCCCACAATTTAACTGAGGCAATAACCGCTTTACAGCGATAATACTACACGGACAAGTAGATCCAGTAACCTGAAACAAAAGATTTTGTACACCTCCGGAAAGTAAAAGAGATGCTTTTGTATTCAACTTTTATATCATGTTACTATTTTATATTGGTCTGTTCTGTATTAAATGCATATTAGTACAAATTTTTAATATTTCATTGACAAACTTTTAATTCCTAATCTAAATTTTTTTTCATATTAAAATAAAATTTTATGCAGAATTTTTATTAACTTTTTCAATAATCAACAATATAAAAATTTCCCGATAAAAATATTAAAAATAAACTGTTCAGGAAAACTCAGATTTTTTATGTAAAAATAGATATAATTTTATTTGTAATTAATTATTCTATTTTTTTCTATTCTTTAAGTTTTTTTTTATTGTTTTGCAGACAGTGATTGTTGAGTATATATTGTTTTAATAAATGTTAATTAAAAAATCTCCACGTGATTATCACTGTCTGCAGCTAGTTGTCCCTCGCGAATAATTTTCGTGATCACGAGGATGTTGATGTTCTTTCCGTGGTTACTGTTTTTTTTTTTATTTCAGACAGACCACTTCCAGCTTCTGGCTTGACCAGTCGTCCCTCCTTCTGGTCCTCCACGTCCTTACTAGCCTGCAGCATGGCGTTCCAACTTCCATTTATCATTTCCATTCCAATGCTCTGCAAATTACTCCTACCCTGCCGTTCGATGTTTAGTTTCTTATTGAATTTCTCACTTTTTCGCGGCAGCCATGATTCTTTACCGAGCAGCATTGTTTTGCGGGTTTATCCATAAGGTAATAATGAAATTTCTTTTAATGCTATTTCAACAATAACGCGCATAAGGGACGCCATGCTGCACATTTCAATTCTTATTCCCCATTAATAATTATTTATGATTTCGCAGTCTTTCTTTAGACATTAAATGGGAATTTTGAAATTTCTTTTCCTTATTCTTTATAAGGAAAAGGTCTGTCTCAATTTGCTCAATGTAGCGATTAATATTTCTCGTTACAGTGTTTTGCTGTATTTAACGTACATTTAAGTATTTCTTTATTTTATTCCGATAAATATTTTCTTTTATAATTGAGATCACAATACTTATTCCTCACTTAAATCATATTGTATAGAACATTCTTTTGTACAGAATTTTTGTATTTTATAAATAAATATCACAATTTTTAAACCAAAATAAAAGTCTTTTAACGAGCCACGTTTACTCTTAAGTCTCGGGGTTTCTTTTAAAGTATACCACCCCTTAAATTCTATTCTATTTTGCTTTCCCCCTCTGAACATAAACGTATAAAATACAAGGGGTGTTCAAATTTGACCCGACTTTATTTTTTGTAAATTTCATTGTTGGAATGGCAACTACCGCCTGTCATCAAATGCAGCACCACTCATCTGCTTGCCATGACAACAGATTTTTTGTATAAACAAAATGGCAGACAGCGATGTGTTGACCAAAGTGGAACAACGAATAATCATAAAGCATCTGAAATTCATCAGAGACTTCAAAGACAGTTCACCGAGTCATGAACCTCATAAGGCAAGGCCAGCAATGAACTGTCAATGATGGCATCATCGCACGAACAAATGAGCTGATAAGGGACAACAGGCGGACTGGATTGTGTGCAACTCCACTCAAGTAATCACAAACTTTACATGCAAAATAAGAAATTCTTGGTACTCCACACAAACTCCGAGTCCTGTGGGCCTCATTAGTCACTGTTTTCCATTGGTCTACGGCATCCCCAACCTATTTAGTTACAAGGGGCAGTTGGTTTCCCCCCGGACGGTTATAAGAGGTTAATGGTCAGTACTTCTCATCAAACTGACACTACTTCATATTATTGTGAGCAGTTATGCCACAGTGTTTTTTGTTATTGTTGTCGTCGGATAAGCCACTATGGACTACATTCTTTTCAACTGTTTCTTTCCTTTCACTTTTCTTTTCTGTCATAACTCTTATTATTCTTTCTCGATGTTTCTCCTTCCTTTCCCAGCGTCCAAACTGTGCAGGTTTTCTTCTTCAGTTGTTCTTGTTCCAATTTAGTTTAAAGTGGTGTACATTTGTGTATGTCTGCTTGTGAAATTTGTAATTCTTTTATGTCCTTTTGTGTTACATATTTCCAAGTACTGTGCTTCCTCTGCATAATGGCACTTTATCTAACAGCAAATTTATAATGGCAACTCCATTCAACGAAGTTTTTCTTCGGAAAATAAAAACATTATTGGAATTGCTGTTGTGCAGAGGGAGCACTTTATTGAGCATTTTCAATTTTGACGTACATTTGAAAATTCTTCCTGTGAGCCTGCTGGGGTTTATTATTTCAAGATGTCTATAAAAAGTTATTTGCCTTTTCAAAAGTTGTGATTTAAACAGTTTCAGTTTGAAAAATGTCGCTCGAAAAATTGAAGGACAAAAAATACAGGGTGTCCATAAAAGGTCTGATGCATTTTATCTGTGAATTACCATAAAACTAATAAAGATAAACAGAAACCGATTTCAATATATGAAACTAACTGAAAAGGTTTTATTGTGTTTCACAATTTCGCCGCTAGAGTGCGGGGACTGTACATCCGGGTTATTAAAACAAAAGATGGCTACTCCACAGGAGAGAGCACGGAGAGTGTATTGGTTTATCACTTTGGACGAAAAATTTCCATGTCGTTGGATAGAAAGAGATGGACCTATCTCTTGGCCCTCTCGATCACCCGACATTATGCCACTGGACTTTTTCTTGTGGGGGTTTGTGAAGGACCAGGTGTTCAAGACAAAAGTTACGAACATTACGGATTTGAAATGCCGAATCACAGTTGCTATTGGCGTCAATCAAAAGAACATGGCAAGAAATTGATTATTGGCTGGATATTCTTCGTGTGACCCAAGTAGCATACGTTGGGGTCTACTAACTTGGTTTAATAAAAACTTTTTCAGTTATAGTTTCATATATTGAAATCTGTTTCTGTTTATCTTTATTAATTTTTTGGTAATAACAGATAAAATGTGTCAGACCTTTTATGGACACCCTGTATGTCGCTCGAAAAATTGAAGGTCAAAAAATATGTCATTCGAAAAATTCGCTTCTCGAAAAAGTGATTTTCGAATAATTCATTGTTTCCCTAGTGCACCAAGCAAGAGCAAAGAAATGTGAGACGTGTGTTTATTGAAGGCATAAAACATACAGAGATTCGTCATTCGATGAGAATTCAGGACTGTGATAGTACTGGGATGGTACATAAGGGCATGAATAGACTAAAAAGTTAGAGAATACAGTCTCTAGTATGAAGAATTCTCCTTGCCCAGGTCAAGCATTCATGGAAGATAGCAGCATTTCAGCTGTGGAGAATGTGATATGGTAAGACTAACACATCATAAAGAAATGATATCAGTACTGAATGTTAGTTTGGATCAGCACATCATTAATGACAAAATGGAAGTTCTTAAAAGCTCCTGGAGCTGTCCAAAAGAATTTTTTTCCCATACTACATAAATGCTTGCAAAGTATAGGGACTATATTGAACGGTAATAATGTATGAGGGAATATCAGAAAGTAACGCCATTTATTTTGTAAGGGAGGAAATATAGTCGTTGTGTAAAAGTTTAACATAGCCAAAAAGAAGGCCGAGTACAGGAATTGTTCCTGTGCATGTGCTAGCAGTCGTTTAAAAAATGGCTGCTGCTTTCACATCATCTACACTGGAAAAACAGTGAGCTGTTATAAGGTTTCTTCTTTTCACAAAAGTAAGAATGGAAATTCATGGAGGAATGGTAGAAGCTTATGATGCTGACTGTTTGCAGTATTCCCCTGTGTGCAAATGGTGCAAGATGTTCAGGAAGGAACAGTTAGCCTTGCCGATAAGCATTCTGGGCAGCCTGCGCTAGCGGCAACACCAATCACTGTCGAGGGCATTAACAACAAAATCAGAGAAAACCATTGCATTTCCTTGAAAGAAGTGAATGAGACGTTATGGATCTGCATGGATGTGGTGCATGAGAAGCTTGGATACCGCAAAGTCGGTTCACGTTGGATTCCAAAAAGCCTGACACCAGAGCAGACCGGCAACAAAATGGCATGCAGTCTGCAACATCTGCAGTGGTACCAGCAGGAGGAAAATGCATTTCTGAATGGCTTTGTCAGAGGGGATGATCCTGGGTCTTGGACGTCACACATGAGCCTAAAACTTGCAAGCATTGTGTGGAAATCCAAATTCTCCGGTTCGCAAAAAACTCAAAGTTTCTCCTACAGTTCGGAAGATTATGCTTACAGTTTTTTGGGATATGCAAGGCATCCTGCTTGCAGAGTTCCGGCCTCGTGGGTCAACCCTCACGCACTACTAAAGAGCTTTTGTGAAACGTTGACTAAACTGCAGCATGCTATTCGGAATAAGCGATCAGAAAGAGGAAACGATGTTCAACTTCTTCATGATAACGCACATCCCTGCATGTGGCCAACATCGTCCAAACAAAACTGATCCGTTTCGGTTGGGAGGTTCTGGACCACCCAGCTTACAGTCCGGACTTAGCGCTCTCGGACTACCACTTCTTTGGTCTCATGAAGAGATTTCTGGGTAGTCAGAGGTTTGAGACTGATGAGGAACTCAAATCTGCTGTGAGCCGACGGTGTTCTATGAGCGGGGTATTCTGAAACTTGTGCAGTGTTGGGATAAATGCCTAAATCATCAAGGTTTCTATGTGGAAAAGCAGATAAAGACATGTAGTTTCAGCTGCACTTAGTTGCTTACTTGTATGTTTTGTAATTTTCTTTGAAAAAAATAAATGGCGTTACTTTCTGATATTTCCTCTTAATTATTACAATAAATACTCTGTAAACAAAAAATTTCGAGTTTTCCATTGAATGTTCCTTGTAAAAACACATTATTTGAGCATGTTCATTCATTTATAAATGTGTGAATGTTAAGGTAAAATGTTTCGTCTTCGAGAGAAAGTTACTCCAACAATACATATAGAGTAAAATATAAAATAAGAAAAGGGGGAAAAAATAAACCCTCTACAACCTTGTATAAGGTATCCCTGATATTTGAGCTATCGTGTGAATTCATGCCACTGTTAAATAATTGTTATACGACAGCTTAGTGGAAAGAGCAGTGAGACTATGCTTTATTCAATCCCAGAATTTTCCCATTCATTTCACACTTTATATTTGCAAATGCATTTGATCCATTTGGTACGGTCCATTTCTGATTACTTAAAGCTCACCTTGTTGTATAAGGGTCTAATCTGACCCACAGGTCATTGAAGTTGCGATGTTTTCGACTCGATGGTGAAGAAGCAGAGCGTGGTGGCAGTAGTTTTTTCTGTAATTTATTTCTTGAATTGGAGTTTGATTCTCCATTGTTCTGTTCATCTGATTTATCATCCAAAGAATTGGAAGCCAAGGAAAAATCTCGCAGGGCACGAAACTCTGGAAGCACTTTAACTGGAGCTTTCGGCCTCTTCTTCCATCTGTTGGCAAGAGATAATGAAAGTTATAAAATATTGGATTACAATACACACAAAAACATGCTAAATAAGCTTTTATATGGCATATTTGACATATACACCATCCCAATCCAATCTCTTAAGATGTTATGATGGTTAAAATGAAAGTACTCCAATGCTTGTTTGCCATTTTCTCCAAAAATATTCATCTAAACGTAAAGCTTCTTCCCGAAATACAATAACCCAAAAAGCAAAAAAAATCAGGGTCAAAATGCCCTCCTTGCAGTTCAAACAATTTACAGCATAAAGGTTTTGCTGTACATCTGGTAGGATCAGGAGATATTGTGGCACAAGTTTCGTCCATCAGGACAGACAGTCATGGCAGACCATTGTACATGGTAACTGTGAAATCTGCAACATGCAAATGGTGAAGGACATTCTTAACGAATTTCGGCAGGAAGTCCCACCTCACCTGGCATATTCTCAGGACATAGACTAGTTCTGGTTATTTCAGAAACATCTGGCCAGTAGCAGTCATCAAAATGAAGAAGTGTGAAATTGGATCACCAACTTCGAGTCAAAGAATGAATTCTTCTTCCACCACCGAATCCAAATATTGCTTGAACGATGGGCACAGATGTTGGCAGCCAGTGAAAATTATTTGGAAGTGATATGTAACACAGTTTATAATTAAATTATAATTATTATTATAATGAAATCCAAGAAATAAAATTAAAATCGAAAAATCAGACAGAATTAAGTATCACACACAATATTAAGAAAATACATTGGAATAGACCACAAGTCATTACTCAACTCCTATGATCACAAACTTCAGTTTAGAAGGTTTTGAATATTACCATAGAATATCATGTAGCACGTGCATAGTTCACATATACAGGGGTTGGACAAAATAATATGAACACCTTTCGATTTAGACGTTCTGTCAAATATCTAGAAAAATATTGACAAATTATCCTGAGCTTCAGCAGTGTAAAGAGCATGTTACACCTCGTATATTTCAGCGAAGGTAAATAGGGGACCAACAACAAATTGAACCTAAAAAATAATGCTTGAAATGCATTGTAGTTGTAGCAAAAGATGACGAAGCTTCTTTTACTTATCAGTGTTCATTTGTATGAGAATAGCATGTATATTCATGGAGAGAAAATAAAAATTTAGAGAAAACCCCTTATCATTTTGTTTATTTTTGAGAGCAACTGAAATTCAACTCATTCTATCGACAATATCTTTCGGAATTTTCACGATATTTGTTTGGGCTTTTTATAAGAGTAGCTCTATACATTTGGCTAATAAATCATGCAAAAGTCATTTTGGTCACTCTTGCGCATGTGCAATTATATATTACTTAGTAAAAATGCTCATATTTTCATTAAAAATTTAACATTTTAATATTCTGATTCAGGGATTGTCTCTACTGTAGTTTGCCAAGTTTCTGAAAATGGCATTGCATTGGGGTGAAAACCCTGCATGTTATAAACAAAAAAACTTATCAAAGAAAACTATATCTCCATGAATATATATGCTATTTTCATACAAATGAACACAGATATGTAAAAGAAGCCTCATAAGATATAGCAGCTACAGTGCATTTCAAGCATTAATTTTTACAGGGTGATCCCAAACATTATTTTTTTTTGTTCCAATTTGTTGCTGGTCCCCTATTTGCCTTCAGGACAAAACCTTTGCTGAAATATACGAGGTGTAACTTGCTCTTCACACCTCTAAAGTTTCAGGGTAACTTGTCAGGTATTTTTCTAGATATTCAACAAAACATCTAAATCGAAAGGTGTTCATATTATTTTATCCAACCCTGTACATCATATAGTGGAAGTTGGAGCCATGAAGTTTTAATCAATTTAGGTTACCAATACACAGATTAGCAAGAGTGTACTGTAAAATAAAAATTTGTGATGATCAGTTTGAAAATCTCAAAAATGTATGCTAGCCTTGACTTACAGTTTTATTTTTCTGTCAGCTGGTATATGTTCTACAAAAAATCCAGCCGTTTCCATCATGTCTAATATGGTATTATTACCTAGAAAATGGCCTAAAAATAATGTAAAAAAAAAAAAAATTATAAAGAAAGAAAAAATATTTAATTGTCATCAGTTTGAAAGGTTTAAATAGAATTTACAATATTCCCATTTAAAATCTTAAAACTGAACATTACATAACTGATAAACCAAACTAATACCTGCACCAAAGGCAAAGAAATAGCTCTTGGCAGGATTTTCTACCAAAATTCTCATCACCCGCTCTGCCATGCGTTCATTTCTCTTGTAGATCAATTCATCACGGAAATATTCATCTATATTCCGTGCCAAAACTTGATCCACAGGATGAAGCGTATGGTTGGTGAAATTAGGAACCTGGAATAAAATCCAATTGTAATTAGATTTACTGTAGCAGCAACTGATTATTTAGACTATTTTTATTTGAGTTTACCTGAGTAGTATCTCGGTTGAAAATAACCGCATTAAGATCACCACAATTGTAGTGTTTTATAAGGTCATCTGTTGTATATAATACTTGAATATTTCCTGAACGTACATTCTCATGCTGATTCAAGGTTTGGTTAAGAGCAAATAACACCTGAAGAAAATGAGATTATTAAATGGATAATGCATTCTTTAATGAACAGTTTAATTTATAAGCAAGCTTAGTGCTGACAACAAAGAGTAATTAAATTATTGTGGTATATCAACAAACCTCACGGTCATTTTCTGTTTTACTAAACACATCATGTCTATTTAGTCATCAAGTTTTATATTCAGAGTATATATGATGAAATAAGTTTTTGTTTTTTTTTTAACTTTGAAGAACCTTATCTATGGGGCTATCCTGGTTTCATCAAGATAGTTAAATTCTTGAATTCAAGACATTCGTAGATTTACAGTCAATTCCAGATTTAGATTTTGGTGAACTGATTCAATGAAAGTGAACCGAAATCATTAGTCCCACTATACAAATATACAATATGTAACAGAATTCATTATGCTTGTAGATGGTTCAGAGTAGACCATATTTTGTATAGGAACCCCTGAGCAGAAGTGCAATATTCACCTGCTATTAGAGTGAAATCGTTAAAACCACTGAATATTCAAGCTTTATTGGGATATCAACTGCAGGCATGGCATCTGCAAACAATGTTCTTATAAGTCTTTCGAAAATACCATCATCTTATGAAGCATTCCACTCCAACCATTATCCACACCACCAGATCTTTCTTGAAATCTGCTGGAATTTTGAAGGCAAGACTCATGATGATGCCCCACAGGAAGAAATCAGGTGATGTCAGTCTGAGCAAAGTGGGGGCCATGCCAAAGGCTCTCCTCTCACCAAATGTTTGGTTGAGCAAAGGCTCTCCTCTCACCAAATGTTGTACCTGACATTTTGAGAAAAAATGTGATGACGTACCACATTTGCCGTCAAATGTCCAATGGAACATCTTTCAAGGAAATGTTTCAAGCAAATCAGGAAACATTTCATGAAGAAAGATCAAATAAATTGGACCCCATGAGCACCACTGCCAAGATGGTTTTGAACAAAAGTACCAAAGTACTACTGGAATACCAAATTTGCAAAAAAAAAGCACCAGATATTATATATGTATATTTAAGTGTAATAAATTGTATATTTATGATTATTATTAATTTATTAATGTACCAAATAGTATGAATAGATCAAATTTGGTAAGAAAGTACCAAGTTCGGCAGCCATGCTCGTGAGGCATGGGGGCAATATGGAGATTATTAAATATGGAAATGTTTCATAAAACTGATTAGACAACATTACGTTTCACCATACATTAAAAAACTTGTCAGCATGTTCTTCATTCGTATATCCAGCCAATTATAATTTAAGATGTGGTGGAAATTGGGAAGGAGAAAAAAAACAAAAAAACCCAGCATTGACTGTGGTGCAAGAATTGAATATGCGATGGTTTGGAATGACAAGGGTGTGGAATGACAAGGGTTCCGTTCCTATGCAAAATGTGGTCTATTCTACAACCACCTACAATAGGGCCTGCTCTAGGGGTAGACAACCCGGCAACAAAGGGATGGCATTCTGGCTGTGAATATGACAAAATATTGATATCTTAAGTATCCAATTAATTAAACTTTATACTTGTCGATTTTTTTCTTTGGCTAAAATTATGATATTTTGTAAATATTTATAATCCTTAATACTGAAGGAAGCAACCATAAAAGAGCGGCATATCTAATTAAATAATAATAAAAGCTAGGTATTTAATCATGCACCACATAGAACACCATGCAGAGCGCTGCGTGAACTTGTTTGAAACTGGTGTATAGGACGACTTGTTTATTACCTCTAATTATAAAAGGGCTGCCCTTAAGGTGGTTTCATTACATAATAGGATTATTCTTGCGCAATTTAAATATAAATTCTCTATACTTTTAAGTGATAGGAGTTTATAGAACATAGCAAAATCTTTAACGTGATCGACCTTTTTCAACCTTTTGTGAATGTTTCCCCACTGTCTCGTTCTCACAGCAAAGGAACTCGATCACAACACGTTGCTTCTAACGAATATCCAGTACAGCAGCCATCTTGAACGAGTACTGTTATGGCACCACTCAAGGGAACAACTAACTACATTTGAATATAAGCAGGAAGTATGTATCTATGACCTCCTTAAAATGCAAAGGTGTATAATACAAAATAAATTTTTAAAAAATTAATTTGCATTACTTTTGGAGTGACCCTCGTATTTATGCTTTTAGCTTTTTTAAGGATGGCATATCTAAATTTTTAACTTTATTATTTTATTATATTTTAAAACCATTTGAATTTTATTTAAAATAAAAAATATATACATGTTTTTTTAAACAGTACATGTTTAAAGGGGCAGCAATTTATCTTTTTATCCGGGGTGACGTAAATGATAGAGAGGGTACTGCCTGCCTACAAGTTTGTAACATGAATTCTTTTTCACCCTGTATACTGCAACTTAAACGGGAAGAACTATGTTTCTCAGCACTCAAACGATCTAAAACCAAAGCTGAAAGAAGGGCTTTCCCACTTGAGCTTCAGGTAATGTTAGGTAAATTTTTTTATCATTTTGGTAGTTGAAGTTTTAATACCTTTCATTATTAGCATTTTTCACTGCCTTAAATAGGTTGATAAAAATTACTGATCTTAGATATTATTAGATGAAACATTAACACAAAAGATAATCACAGACAAAAGTAATAAATATCCTAAAGATAATAATATAATCAATCATCTTTAATGAATATCCTAACAAATAAAAATTCATTTATAACAACTCTTTGAATTCAATTATAACCTGATATGTAAACTCCATTATTCTCTCAGATGTATCCTTCACTTCTACCCCTTTAAAAGTATAAGGTAGATGAAAGAAAATCTAATTGGATATACTTACACACTTGAATCTAAGTAAACATTTCCATGATATACACTTAGAATCTAATTTAAAGCACAAAAGAATCCAGCAGCATTGTGAGGCTTAATTAAGAGATAAATGAAACTCTAGTATAATTTATTGAGTGCATTAAAAAAATTATTATGAAAGGCTGCTAACGAGATAGGAGAGTACACATTAATAATTAGTGCTGGGAGGCTCATCCAACTCAAAGCCGATAAACACTGCTATTAATTCTCTTGCCGTAACATATAAGTAAACATCATATAGTTAAAAGTGTTAAAAAAAAAAAAAAAAAGTTACACTTTTAAAGTCTATTGGATATAAAATACTTATGAGAGAGAATCATGGAAGGCACTAATAGAAAGCGACACTCGCAATATTTCCATTTCAACGATTCAATACGAGTGTGTTTTATAATGCGACAAATGTACAGACAATAATCCAAATCTTTACGCATATCAGCATCTATGGCTTCAAAGAAATTAGTGTACCAGATCTTCAGGGTGTGGTCCATAGGCAGTGTTCTTGACATTATCCCAAAAAAAAAAAATCATAAGGGGTCAGGTCAGAGTGACCTTGATGGCCACTTGTGAATTGCCAGATCATGATTCACCAGTTAGACAGATGCAATATTTGCTTGTGATTTGCTCAATATTAGACAAGGTGTCCAAAAAATATCCCCGTTTCAATTCACTATATCTACAAGATAGTTGAGAGCACAAAATATCACTACGTGTATTCTTATATTAATGAAGGGCAAGTTCTGCAGTTATATATGAATGCTGTGAGTCCAGAACATTGGATAGGTTGTTGCAGGACTCAGGATATGGTTCTCTATCACGGGCTCCTCAGGGTCGAGTTTCTGGACATTTGAATGATACATAACTAATAGCGAAGTGACGTCAACTTCATTGTTAAACAATGCCAAATGTTTTGACATATGATCATTGCTTACTAAATCGCAATCCTAAGTGCAAAAAATTCACCCGTGATTAACAGACAATGTCGTATGACTTTTAACTGTGGGCATATGTGAAAGACACCATGTTTAGGCCACCACTGCTGAGAAACTTGAATCACAGCAGCAGTGGAAATGTAACAACTGACATGCTGCAGATGATGTGGGAGGAGCTTTGAATATCATATAGACATTGTTTGGGTAATTAGTGTGGTCAGATTGAACAGTTGTGAATATTCATAAATTTAAAGAAAAAAAAACAAGATTACTTTTTTATTATTTCTTGTAATAAATAAATATAGATCACTGGGGCACAGGTTTCAGTGAATCTTGAGTACTTTGAGTGGCTGGTTCAAATCCCGCTGCAGCATTGATGTTTGTGTTTGTTAACAACCATGTGGATGGCAACGGAAAGCCACTGTATTAACTATTTTTTGCTCACCAGTACTATAATCTACTGATGAAAAACCTCCAAATTGGAGGAAAAGAACATAGCAACTATACCATGTACTTTAGTGTTTATTTGTTGACATATTAAAATATCAGGAACAATTTTTTTTTTTTACAAGAATTCATTTATATAATTATCTTTGCTTAATGTAAACTTTTAAAAAAATTAATTTTAATGAATCTAATTTAAATTTAATTTATTCCTAAACAAAATTCATTATAATTCTTAATTTTTTCTAAGTAAGTCAAAATATAATAAAAATAGAATATGATAAAATGCTACATGCATAAAAATATTTTCTAAACAGAGATTTATTTATTAACAAAATAGATTTTAGCTTTTATAAACAGGCTGTTTTCATCCTTAGAGTGAGGGCCTTAAGATATTATTCAAAAAAAATAATTACAGCCAAATACGTGTACGGCTTTGTAAAGAAAATACATCAATAAACCAAGAATAGAAAAAAAAAACTTTCAGTATCAATGAATGCAGTGGCTGCAAGGAAAATTTCTGCAGTGAACAAAGTTTCTGGCAATCAATAATGCTCATTGCATTAGACACAGAATTCTTGTCTGCCCTCCACGCTACATCAATCATGAGAGACAGAAAGCTCAATGTTTTCTAATCTGAACAATGCAAAGTCTTATTAACTTATGCTAACTGCTCAAAATAATTTTCTTTCCTTTCTTAATTCATTGATTGACCCACATTGAAATACAAACAATTTTCTTAATTTTAATAAATTTATCAAAAATAACACATTCCTATTAATTTTCCTTTTTATAAATATTACAAATTATTCATATTACTTCCTTTACGTTTATTAGTATAATATTAAAAAATTTTTAGATTCACTTAAAATTGTCAAATTTAACATTATATTGAAAAAATTTATTGCTCATTAATAAATTACCTGTTATTACATATCCTCAATATTTTCTCGTTAATTAATAAATTACCTGAGATAAATTAAGACCATTTAAAGGAATACACTGCTCTTCAACTCTCTCAACAGCACCTGTAAGTTTGTTCATTCGTTCAGCTTGTTGTGCGAGATAGAGATCCAAAACTGGAATTCCTCTGGATTTTACATCACCCTCAGTAAGGGAGTTAACCATGAGCATTATCCACACGGGCCTCTTTCGCTCCCAGTTACCAGTGATGGCATTAAATAGGTAGTCAGCATAGAGGCCCCGCCCTCGCTGATCAGCAGTCATCCAAGAAGGCATCATGTTTTTCACATAATCCAAATGCCGCTTCAAGCGACGATAAATATCCTTTGGCAGAACATCACTTATACTTTCCCCTTTCGGTAGAAGTTGGCAATTTGTGAGTGCAGATATAGTCGAAGGCTCTGTCAAGTCCAATTCGAAAAACACATTTTCGGAATATTCAAATGCTTTTTTAACATTGTCTGGGATGTAGTCCCAAACACGAGAATATGGGACGTGAATCGTTCCAAATAAAAAGGATGGTGGATCTCTTCTTACAGTCCATAAAAATGACATAGGCTTATTCAACTAAATGGAAAAGAAAAATAAAGCAAACATAAAATAACAGAAGCTCCAGAATACATTTCTTAAAAAAAAATTAATTGATCTTAATCAAAATATAATTATGAATTAACAGCTTTTATATCCTTAATTATTATAAACATTAAAGGTCACCCGGCATTGATCTACAAGCTCTTTGGATAAGGATCTTCTAATATTTTTACATCCATTTAATTTTATCAAAAGCAATTTTTCTGTTTTGGACACTTGGGCTCTTGACTCTACACAGGATCTTGTTCCATAAGAATATTTTATCTAATTTTTTCTTGTAAGCTGAATCTTGCCACCGAGAATGAAGGCATACGCTTCGGAATGCATACTTGCTATTCTTATCTCATAAATTCTTTTGTAATTTAGAGGGGTTTTTTTTTTTTTTTTTTTCCCTTCTTAGGTTTTATCATGCACGTTCTCCCTAGGTCTTTTTGAAGGAGCACATTTTAATAAATGGAAAATTTCATATTGCATTAATGCTTAATGGTTTTTAATTTCTGTTCACCCAACTATTTCTTCTTCTACCCATCTGATAAAACACTGTCATCACATGAGAGAAAACTGTCATCATCCTTTCCATCCAATGAAAGTTTGGTTTGTTGCATAGAAAACAAGGATTTCTGGTTATGTTTGGGATATTCAAAATTAATTGATGGATTTTGACATAAGACTGCTTTAAAGTTAGCAATGGGATAATCGCTGATTTTTCATGGAAGATAAAGACTGAGAATTTTCATGCGTAATTTTGGATGTCAGTGAACTCTTCAAAATACAATTCTAAACAAAATATCAATTCTCAAAGCATCATTCTTTATACTATTTCTTTCCAAATAAAATATCAATCAAAATGAATTTTTAACATTGGCCTATTATTTCATTATTAAAATACACTTTCAGAAAGTAAAAAATATCTCTGGTGATCATCGACATCATACTTCATATTTTTTCAATTTGATGTAGTATGTAGACAACTACCCACAAAGCAAATAACAGTATGGCTGCATTCACATATTCGATCAGAGTCATAGCTCCAAGTCATGTTATCACGTGATCAGAGTATCAGAATACATGGTGTTAAGGGAATGCTACCAGAGTCAACAAATGGCGATTAATAAAGCAAAAATTTGGGCCATTATGGATTCTCATGCCTCTGACGATTTCAGCCTGAAGAGAGGAGTGAAGGGATTTCACTCTGGGTCACACTCCGCACGAATAAAGAAACGGACTCCTTTTAGACATTTTGGACTCCTAATGATTCCGAGCGAATAAGTGAACACAGCCTATCTGGCAGTGCGCAATAATATTTGATCAAATATAAAGCAAAAAACAAATTGAAAAATTCAGTGGCTTGGGATCAAACAAATGTCTCACAGCAATTATCTATTCTTTGTTTATTTTATATTTATCAATTAATGGAGTACTCTCTCCAACAATACCGATCATTTGCTGGCCTGGTGACCGAGAGAGCTGGGATGTAGGCTTTCAAATTTCAAGTCCACCTGGTTGCAGGTTTGAATCCCACTTGAGCATGGATGCTTGTATTTTTCCAGACTATGTTAAGATATTAGTCAAGCAAAACTGTCCAGGACTTACAAAACAATTGTCATGTGAATAAAGGTGCAAATGACCCAGATGCACCCAAAAAATCTAACATACGATCACTTATGGCAATTTACAATACTCTGATTGTGCTTCTTAAAATTAAGATTTTATTATAGCCTGCACAATTAGATTTCTGCATAATTTGCAGCTTCTGCTGTTATAGCCTGCATGAATTTTCACTAATTTTATATTTTGATAATGTGCTCAGATACTAAAAATGAATGTGTCTTTCGAGATATTAGCTTGAAATATAGTAAGAAAAATTCAACAACTTGGATTTGATCCAAGTGATGAGTTGGATACCATGGTTCTGGTTTAAATCCATGTTGCGGAATTTATCTTTCAGTTTTTCACATTAATTCTTCACCTATGTTGTAGCAATAACTCCAGTTCTTATTTATTACTTTCGTTGTCTTTCAATAAATAAAATTGTGTATGTCCATAAAATTCTCATTTCACAACGAATGTGGTAACCCTTAAACTATTAATAATCTCTTAATTTTCTTGATCTCTGATAAAAATTGAAAAATTTATTAGAATAACAAGTTTTTATTTGTTATGTTAAAAATGTACTAACTATTTTCGGACAAATATTGCAAAAACGGTTAGGTTAGACAAAGTAACAATAAACCGAAATTAAATTGTTGACATGATAATAACATTGCCTGAGAAAATTTCATTTTTTATGCAAAAAATAAAAATGATACATTTTTATAATTTTCACATCGAAGACAGAGGAAATAATAAATTTTAACATAATGTGCTAATATAACATAACTCTTTTGAATTGATTAAGGATGAGCTACTCTTTTATTATGAAAACAAATACAAAAGCAGGTTGATTATAAGATCATATTGTTGTTAGAAGCTAAGATTTTTTTTCTGAATTATTAACCTAATTTGAATGTTTGTTTTTTTTTTTATGTAGAACCCATTAATTTAAGAAGGGAAAAAATATTGTCAAAAAAAATCTTCTTTTAATTTTAATTTCTTCTCTTATTTCTCAAAAATTTTCAATAACAATCTTGTTTTATTATTTTTTTTTTAACTAAAAATTTCACTGCCATTCCATTTCCCTTACACAGTTGACCTCTAACTGGGGGATCCCTCAGATTTCAGCACATGCTGCCAGGTTCTCTTTGAATGCATAATTTTTTTTTTAGAAATTACATAATGAGGTCAATAAAGAAGAGGATCACTACATAGGTGTTAACAAAGAGAGGGAAGAGTGGAAAGAAAGAATTTTTTTAAGAATATTCTGCTTTAACAAACTGTAATGAAACAGTAAGTATAATCATTAAATGCATCATATAAAAAAAAAACAACTTAGATTAATACTTCAAACCCTATGTATATTTAATAATAACTTAAAAGAAAAACAGTCTTGTGACAGAAGATTAACAAATTAATCAGTCATTGCAAATTTTTAAATAAATAAATTTATAATAATAATAATAATAATAATAATAATAATAATAATAATAATAATTTTTTTTTCCAATTCAATTCAATTTTATTCTATTCAAATAGATTACATAAATTATAATCATAATGCCTTTCCCAAAATCATGCTTTAGCTTGTATGGGAGTTTAAACTATTTTTGACAAACAATATAACTTAAAAACAATTATATTTAAAACAAATATTGTTTTTGTAAATAAAAATTTAAAACAATTATGCAAAAAATAAAAATAATATATACTCTTCTATTGTTCTATACTCTTCTGCTGTTTTTAAAATTAAATGTACCCCAATAATAATAATAATAATAATAATAATAATAATAATAATCTTAAAGTTGTTTTTATATTAAAAAAACAAACATGTTATTTTCTTATTTAATTCACAATGAAGAATAAGAGAAACTATGAGGAAATTTTTCCAGACATATAAGGCATTCATTATCAAGGAATCAAAGATTACATCAAGTACTTATGTGTGGGCAAAATTTTGATAAACATATCTGGAGTGTGAACTGCAGTTTTCTTTTTTTTTTTAATTATATATAATTTTTAATATGTTTAATATAATAACTAAGTCTAATAATAATAACATAGTATTAGGAATTAGAAGCAACTATAGAATTTAACGATTTGGTTTAATTTAGGAAATGCTGATGCGTGAATCCAATTGATTATTGGCAATCAAACCATGAAATGGTGCTTAATAGGCTAAATAGACAGTTTTATTATTATTTATTAAGAATTCAGCTTCTTTTCTATGCTTATTTTTTTTTTTAATAATCTAATAATTTAATGTATTATGTAATTTTTAACCTAGATTAATGTAACAGTTACCTTATATGGTTTAAAAATTTCATTAATAAAAAAGAGATTATGCCAATTGCCATTCTGTAATTTTTGAAGGAAAATTTATGAGTATTTGAAGGCATGTGAATATTAAGAAAATGTATTGAATTTTACTTCATTTAAATAAATAAAATGAGAAATTATTTTTGTCATTAAGCAAAAATATTTTTATTAGATTTGTTATTGTTTTTAAGAATACTTATGTATAATGGCACTTATCTTTCTAATCTCTTTAATACATTGTTTGATATAGTAAATCTTACAGAATGGTGGATAATGTATATAATCATGACAAATATTGGTCAGTCGGTTAATATATTTAGAGACTGGTTTGCTTTTATTTATTATTCAATTTATTTAATTAATTTCAACAGATTACCCCATAGAGGAGGGAAGAAAAAAAAAAGCAGTTATAGGAAGCAAAAAAAATAAATAAATAATACTGTAAAAAATTATGGTAATAATAAAAAGAAGAAGACTGCCTAAAATAAAGTCTCAGTATCAACAAAACACATTGTAGATATTAATTTGTATTTTTTTTTTATTTATTGAGTAATCTGAAGTATAATGGAATTTTTAACCTAGATTAACCAGTTACCTTAAATGGTTTAAAAATTTATTAATGAGAAAAGGACCATTCCCATTTACAAATCAGAATCAGGATTCGTGTTTCTTCTTAAAGAATGTGAATATTAAGAAAATTATGAGCAATTATCTTTTTTCCCCATTACTTTTTAAAATCGCTCTACATTAGCACTGAGAAGAAAAAATCTTAAAAGAACAGCATTGCCATGTATTTAAATACAAACCATAGAAGGAAGATAAGAAGCATGATGGACAAAAATATCAAAAATTTTATTTTTTAATTTCATCAACATAGAGAAAATAATGAAATATAATATAATTTCATCAACATAATGAAATATAATGCTTCATAATATCAGTATATAACATATATAACATAAACAATGCTCTAATAATATAAAATAAAATTATATCTACATAATTCTGTCCATAATTATAAAACTGTTTAAAATTAGAGCTCAAAAATATTGTAAATTATTATAAAAAAAATTGTCAATTACTATCAGAAATGACAATTTTATATATTTTTTTGATAACATTTTTTTTTTTAATGAAATTATTATTTTTGATAGTAATTTATTAATATTTTTATATCGATTTTAAACAGTTATTTTTAAAATTTGAATTGAATTTATATTATAATAATGGATTATTATTTGTCACATATAAGTAATCCTTACATAGTCTAATAGTTGTGGGTTATTATATTTTGTTCAGCTAATTTTTCATTAGTGAAAAAGTATACAATAAAATTTTTGACTCACAAACCATGGAAATATGCTTTTTGTATGTTTTTACTCGAAAAAATATATTAAATAGTTCTAAATAAAAATTATTTTATAACTCACTAGGTGAATCCCCCTAAACCACAATCCTTCCAATCTCAAACATATTTCTTATCTTATATATATAAATATTAAAAAAAAATTTTGTTTTTATTTATTTATTTATTTATTTATTTTAGGGAATAAAAAAATGCAATTAACAATAAATGGAAAATTTGAAACAAATAAAAAGCAATTTAATGTGTTTTATACCAACAATTTTCTTAGGCAGTTTTCAGTATGTTAATATAGTTAAATATAAAACATTATTGTGTATATATGCAATATAGAAATTTTTTTTTAGCAAAATATAAACAGTACTAAAGATAAAAGTGACTCAACTGTGTGTGACTATACATGTCAAATTGTTCAAAAATTTGTGTGATTATAAATGTCAACATTGAGAAGTTATAATTAATGGCTTGAAGTGTACTTAAGTTGATTTATAAATTGTAATATTTTTATTATTTAAATTATTATTTATAAAATTAATAATTAGTAATCATAATCCTAGTCTGTTACTGTTAATGATATTTTTTTTTTATGGTTATGGCATGTACTCAAAACTCGTATATATTTATTGGTATTATAAAGTAATAACTGTGTTAATTAAGTAATAAATTAAGCAATAATTGCCATTAAAAAGCTGAGCTAAATTAATAAAAATAAACGAGGGACAAACAAGATAAAATGTTTCTCAGTAGTTGTTACATTGTAAGGGAGAAGCGACGGCGGCGTATTTTCGATTTTGAAGTAATTTTCTTTTTCTCAGATTCAAAAAATTAAAGTAAAAAAACTTGAATGTGATGGCTTGAAAAATATCCGTAATGATTCGAACCCAACCTTGATCGTTTTCTTCGCTCAATAGCATTCGGCAAAACACAAAAGAATTCCTCAGCCCCTATAATTTTGACAACACAAGAGCCCGCAGCACCTTCTGCCTTCGGTGCTGCCTACAAATCACCTTCCTTAACACACACACAACAAAAAAACCGCTCGGATGAGAGGAAATTCCCAAGTTCAACAATTGAATAAAACTTAAGTGATATTCATACTAAGTAAGTAGCAAGTTACGTTTCAAAGAGTGTAAGACTAAGGGAATGATTCATTGCACTTACATTTGACAACTCGCAAAATTCTGGACGACGATAAGGTTTACCTTTACATGTATTACTACAGCAAAAGCATAACACCTGAAAATGAAGTATGGGAGTCGTTGTTATTATTATGTAAGATTAGTGTATAATTAATGTTTTCTTATAGATTTTAGCTTAGCGAGTAAGTAAGCGAGTGTGTGTATTTGTATAGGAGAGCGAGCATGCGACTTAACAAAAACAATAACTCACTAGAGAGAACTGAAGAATTACTGTGGTCCTGCCATGAAATCGGTTATAAATCATAATTACACAGAAACAGGCTTCGATCATGTGCCACCAAATCTCACAGATTTGATCTTCGTCGAGCTGTGAGGCCTCATGGCTATCTCGATGTCGAGCATCTTTGCCCCCGTCGACGGAAATTTTGACGTACGCCGTCCGCCTGTCCCGGACTCTTGTCGGCCAAAGTGGAGGCGACGACGACTACTACTCAAGCTCAGACCGAGAGCGCGAATTGATGAAAACTCGCTCTCTTATTGGTAGAAACTCCACTATGACTTGAATTCCGTGTCTGCGCAGGCGCACTCCAATTAGCCTCCACCAATAGAAATAGTTCTCCATGCCACTACAAATTGATCAAAAAAAATTGTTATTATGATTCGGCCATGCACGTGTGAATGAATGAAATTGAAGCTCACAAATTGGGCTTAATAACTTTTTTTTTAGAAAGCATTATAAATCACGCCAAAGGAATGCTTTCGTTGTTTACTTTTTAGTCAACTTCAAGCGACGGTAATCGTAAATCTCGACTATTTTTATTGTTACTTTATAATCCAAGAGTAGTCTACTCGTGATGCTTTACTACCGCAACTAACAAAAAGCAATAAAATGATTTTCATTACTTCCTATCAAAAATTTTCAGTGTCAAGATAAACGCATAGATGCTTTTTACTAACATAGATTCCATTCTGTCAAGATAAACGCATCGTCTACATAGTGAAGGCACATTTTTCAATAGCCCTCTTCAGCTCGTCCCATAAATGTTTTGTAGGGTGAAATCTGGTGATTGTGCCTTGTGGCGTGGTGCATTGTACTGTTGATAATGCCACGAAGCAGTCGACAAGTGTTGAGATATATCAAGAACTAAAACAAAGGGGAACCACCTCTTTGTTTTCTTCTTTTGTTGAAATATGCTATGCTTTTGAGGAAATATTCTGTGCCATGAAAATACTGTATTTTACCTAAATACCGCTAACACCAACCTGTAATATTGTCATATGGTTTACAAGCCTTTAATTCCGATCATTGTCAAAGCCAGGATTTGCACAGGGCATGGTCTTTATGGGCTTACGGCTCCGGACCCCCAAAATGAACGGTCCAGCCCAGCATCAGAAACAGAAATCGGGATTCATCTGACACGTTTCCAACCATCAAAAGTTCGTGATGGCCCAAAAATCTGGTAATTGTGCATGGCTGTAACAACTCATTGTCATGTTCTTATTTTACAGGGCACAGTGATCTAGGGACAGTTCATTATCTACTTTCTCGGCTGAGACTTCTCAACCGTAACCACCGAAAGAGAAGGCTTCCGCAATAAAATGTAATAAATTGTTACATCATCATAGATAGGGCCGAGGCAACGCCTCCTAGAGAGAAGGCCTGCGGACCAAAGGTGTATGCATTGTTACATTATCATCAAGCGGCCAAATTTAGGGCTTATTATTGGTAGAAAAACGATAACAATAGCCGCTTGATGGTGATGTAACAATGTATACACCTTTTGCCCGCAGGCCTTCTCTATAGGAGGTGTTGGCCGAGGCCAACGAGAGACAGGCCAGGGCACTCAAAAATCACATGATCATCGGGGTCCGGGCAACAATCCATCTTTCATTGTTTCCAACAAACGAAAAAATACTGATTGTTAAAATCCAAAATGGAGACAATGAAGGATGAATTGTTGGCCGGACCCCGATGATCATGTGACTTTTGAGTGCCCTGGCCTGTCTCTCGTTGGCCTCGGATAGGGCCAAAACCAACGAGAAAGACAGGCCTCGAAGCGGAAAAGTCACCTGACCATCTGGGTCCGAACAACAATCCAACTTTTATTTTCTCCATCTTGGATGTTAACAATCAGTGTTTTTCCGTTTGTTGGAAACCATGAAGGTTGGATTGTTGTTCGGATCCATATGGTCAGGTGATTTTTCCGCTTCGAGCCAACGCCACCTAAAAAACAAAGCCTGCTTACTGCGCATCAAACGAGGGCTGACAATCCAATCTTCATTGTTTACAACAAACGAAAACACACTTGTTGTAATCAGAGTTTTTTCATATGTTGAAACAATGAAGATTGGATTGTCAGCCCTCGTTTGATGACGCAGTCAGCAGGCCTTGTTTTTTAGGTGGCGTTGTTCGAGGCCTGTCTTTCCAACACCTCCTAGAGAGAAAGCCTGCGGACAAAAGGTGTATACATTGTTACATCATCATCAAGCCGCTATTGTTAATCGTATTTCTACCAATAATAAGCCCTAAATTTGGCCGCTTGATGATGATGTAACAATGTATGCACCTTTTGTCCGCAGGCTTTCTCCCTAGGAGGTGTTGGTCTTTCTCGTTGGCCTCGAGATACGGCAAATTTATGGCTTATTATTGGTAAAAATGCGATTA
This sequence comes from Rhysida immarginata, assembly GCA_023313115.1. Lineage (NCBI taxonomy): Eukaryota > Metazoa > Arthropoda > Chilopoda > Scolopendromorpha > Scolopendridae > Rhysida > Rhysida immarginata. The sequence continues at coordinate 3,132,485 of JAHWFO010045454.1, read as the reverse complement.
AATACCCTATCTATGATGATGTAATAATGTATTACACCTTATCTCTCGGTGGTTATGTCTCAACCACGGTATTACTTCTTATACCATGGTCTCAACTGAGTGTTCAGCAACAATACAAGTTCATTGTTGCTGAAGACTCAGTTGAAAATACTCACTGGAGAAAGCAGATAATGAACTGGCCCATAGTCAACATCTCCTAGAGAGAAGGCCTGCGGAAAAGGGTGTATACATTGTTACATCATCATCAAGCAGCTATTGTTAATCGTATTTCTACCAATAATTTGCCCTAAATTTGGCCCCTTGATGATGATTTAACAATGTATACACCTTTTGTCCGCAGGCCTTCTCTCTAGGTGTTGCCATAGAGCAGTAAAGCATAGCCATGAATGGATGGACTTACCCGCAGCAATTATGTGCTGTTGAGGGAACCGCAGAAGGTGTTCCTTAAACCATTATACCACACATAAAACTTGCATTGTTGTCGAATAGTATGGGTTCATAGTTTCATACTATTCGCCAATTCTGATCCTTCTAAATCTTGCACCATAAAGTTTAGAATGATAGTGTTAATAAACAGTTCTCAGAAAATACTTTCTGTTACTATCATAGATTCATGGTAACAGTATTGATTTCGATTTTTGGAAATTTTTTTGGCCGAAAAACTATAACCTCTAAATAAAATCAAAAATTATTATTTATTCTTCAATAATTTAAGAATCAAGAAGAGTAATTGGGCAGATATTTGTGTATTTTAAATTTATTAAATAATGATTCCAGTACTGTTTTTCTGAAATGTTCTTTGGTTGGCTGTTACCATTCTTGAAACCTTTGTGATCTGTAGCTTCAAGCTTGTTTTCCCTATTTTACACCATTCATTAAAAAAATGCTTAATTCGAGCATCCACAATCTTTCCTTCGTTCCAATTCGACCGTTCTGTTGTGTTTTACTGCAGCGTAGACGTCATTTGCTACTAACGTTGATCTTATATTCACATGGAACAAACAATATGGGACGCTTCTGTTAAATTGATTAGCCGGTGAATAATAATAAGGAAACAAAGAACTTCGTCAAAAATCATCCTTCCTGAGATTCGTTTTTCAGTTTCTCGCATATTTTAATCTTGTTTATTCAACAGAGATGTGGATATAAAACATAACCTTAATCCAAGTCTCATTTGACTTTCATAACACTTCAATCCGTGAAATGAGCTCCATTAGAAAGTTTGGATTTCCCATAAGAAAATTCAACACTGACACTCTATACGAGAAAAAGGATTCACTTCCTCCTCCTCCTTCTCCTCCTCCTACTCCACTTCCTCCCCTGCCACCAAGAGATGTTTGGAATTTCTTCCAGAGCAGATGGGGACCATTTTGTGAGTAAAAGTGAGGAGGGGCTATCCTCGAATGACGTCATGTATGCATACAGCTTCCTCTTGGGGCCCGATTATCATATCATTCTTAGTAGTAATCTTTAATAAAAAGAAATGCTACTACTTTGAGATTAGGCTAGTGTAAATTTTAGATAATGTTTTATTTCTATAATAATAAACGCCAAATAATAATTTTAAACACTTAGGACAGCATTCGACATGACATCACCTCCCTTGTCAGGTATTTGTTGTTTATGGATGCTGATCTGATTCTTGGAACCCCATTTCTCTTTCGTTAAGACTCCCCCCTCACCCCCTTCTTATCCTCCCTTCCAACAGCAATTTGCAATGGAGTCATTTGATTAGTCTCTCTCTCTCTCTCTCTCTCTCTCTCTCTCTCTCTCTCTCTCTCTCAAGAGTAGAAAGTGGAACCAAGGCTGCTCCGGTTGCCTGGCAACAAGAGACGAAAAGCGGGGGTGGATGACGGACTCCAAGAAGGAAATCTCAAGAACGTGAAACGCTCAGATAAACACTCGTCCACCAGCCCGATTGGAGACGAATTTCTCCCTTAAAAATATTTAAAAAAATAATCGGCGCTGTCTTTACAAGTTTTTCCCAGGAGCAAAATTTTGATGACCTTGTATAAAACCTTCATTTAAAGTTTCCATCGAACCCTTAATTTAGATTATTTTTATTATTTTTTCCTAGGTAAATACCATGGAAGTCGATAATAATCAAGATTTGGCCTATTTCAAATTTTATATTTTTTTATACGTTTTTCATACATGATATAGATTTCTCGTAAGCATTATGACGCCTTAGAGCATAATCATTCTGTTCTCCTGAAAAACCAAACATAGTATTATATTGTCTAAAAGAAATATTTTGAAAAGAAAACTTGAAATTCGTGTTCACTGAAGGATTTAGAAACTAAGCCAGAAAGCATCAACTCCATGACTAACCTCTCGTAGTATAAATCCTGATAATACATTAAAAAAAAGGTCTAACTTTTAATTTCAAATGGACACAACGCTAATTTTTTTTTATTATTATTATTATTATTATTATTATTATTATTATTATTATTATATGATACTTATTTTCATAGACTCCTTCAAGTATAATGTTCATCAAATTGCTTTCAAGTGAGCTACAGAAGTTAGCTTGTTGAAGTGAACGAGATGCACTCCAAAAGCAGTAGAGAACCTACTACATTTTTAAATATAATCAGTATTTTTAATACAGCTTTTCTACCTAAATTGCGTGAAAATACATTCCTCCCGCTTTTTTTGCAATGTATTTCATCGTGACAGGTTCAACTGCATCATGAATTTATTGTGTGCGAGAATGAGATGGTAGAAAGGAAACATACACAACAGATCTTCAAGGAAGATACTGTATCTCATAAAAAATACATAAAAGAATATCAGAACTACTGATAACTTTTACATAAGCAGGCATACGTGCTTTTGTTCAAAGATGACCCACGGCTATTACAAGATTTAATATGGAAAAATAGTGAAAAATAACCCACCTACTTCCTAAAAGAGGTCTCAAATCTAAGTTGAAAAGTTGTAAATTAAAAATTATATTACAAATATGGTCTTATACAAGTCGCCATGCATAAATTCCGATACGCCTGAATTAATTTTTCAAGTATCGCCGAACTTTGCTTGCAGTCCATTTTTGCTTGCTATTTAGCAGTTTCTATTCGCAAAGAGCAGTTTCCCACTTATCATTACAAAACGAGTTGAAATTGATATTAATTTAAAATTCTTGTTTTTTTCTAAATAAAGGGCGTCCCAAAATGAGCTGACATTTTAATTTTTTTTAATAAAACACATTTTTCATTGGATTTTTTGAAGTGAATTTTTACAATTTCTACGCGTTGTTCGATTGTGTACTTTTGCATAATCTAACCTCAATGTTTAATAATGACAGCATATAAAATTCTCTACTCTGGTTTTACCACGAAAAAAACGGCGGGAAATTCAAAATGTCCGTTCATTTTGGAAACCCTTTATATGCTCTCTATGTTTCGGAAAATTTACCTTCTGGAATAATACATATCAAACATAACTATGAATCAGGAGCATTATTATTATATTATAGCGTTACTTCGTATGCTTATTAGCGTTATTCCATTGATGAAAATAGGAAAGAAAATTCCACAGCCTGGGCTCGAACCAGGAACCTTCAGCTAATTGTGCTGACGCCCTAATCAATTGACCACTATGGACATGGAAGCATTGCGCTATCGATATGTCCTTTGGGCTGGTTTTCATCAATAATTTAAACATCTAAGGTATGGCGTATAATAAATCTTCAGTGAACATTTTTGAGTTTTCTTTAATGAATTTTACCCCATTAAGAAAGATAGTCCCGAACTAGTACCGCTCTAACCAGTCCAAAGGATATATAGACTCTGCGCTAGTAACGCAATGCTTCCATATAAACAGTGGCTCAGTTGATTAGGGCGTCAGCGTGATTAGCTGAAGCTCCCTGGTTCGAGTCCAGACTCTGGAATTTTCTTTCTCCGTAGTTCCCAGAGCAGCTCTACAATGTACTAAAAGCATTCAAACATTGTCATTTGAAAAAATTGAATTTAAATCGTAGGGATATTTAAGATGTGATGTTGGAAAGATCGGACTCCAGTTTTTGCTGCGATTTTAGTCAGATTTCTGATATTTTAGAGTACTCCTATGAGACCCGTGGTATTGAATAGGGCAGTTGGAGAATGGATTATCGGATAGATGTCTCCCCCATCAGCAAAGGTGGACACATTGAGCATTTGTGAAATTTGTTCTCTCTCTTTCTCTCTCTCTCTCTCTCTCTCTCTCTCTCTCTCTCTCTCTCTCTGTTTGGAGAGATTGTCATTCTAAGAATTGCTATTATCCGTCGCGTAAATTTTATGTGGTGAATTTCTAAAATGTTTCATGAATTAGAATAAAGTTGTACAGTATTAAGCAAAATCTGATATCAAAATAGTGTGCTTTATTATCAACACCTCCTATAACTTGCTGTTCTGCACACTAACTCCAGGAAACTCCAAATTACGAGTACAACCATGTGGGGTACTCCTTTCTGAGTATATAGCCTACAAATGTGAACTCTTTTTAAAGATTTGGTTTGTATGCTAGTTTTTAACTAAGTACAAAATAAACTAAGTATAAAATTTATTTTCTTTATTTTTAAAATTTAATTTTTTTAAAAACTTTTATTTTTCAAATCTGAAGAAGCATCTCCTGTTGTTAAAAACTTTTTATAATTTTTTAAAGTATAGTAAACTTTGTAGTTACTTTAAAAAAAATAAGAAAAAGAAAGAGAAAATCCGCTCGATGACTTTCGAGTTTCTCGAACCGAAATTGGCTTCGGTGATAAGGACGAGAATCCGCCGCCGGAGCAGAGGAGATAGAAGCGAGGGAGTTGGGGCGGGTTCCTCAGAAGGAGGGGTAGATTGTCAAAACAGACCGACGACTTCCGTCGCTGGCTTCACATATTGTGAGTCGAAGGAAAAAAGATTAGTTTCAATTAAACCGAAATGGGTAATTCGATTGGGACTCGAGATAATTCCGTCAATGTTCTCACAAGATGATTGTTCATCGCGTCGCAACTTAAGCGGTGACATTTTTTTTTTTTTTTTTTAATTTTTAAATTAAAGTTAGGGTATTGAATGACTATCTTGTTGGTTGTATTCTTGAGCAAAATATTTTTTAAAATAACAAAACTCTTCAATGGATTAAACGCAGATTGCTTTAAGTGAGCAAAGAATTTTCACTTGAGACAGTTGTTTACGGTTCTCTTTGAAGGCATTCCACCCCCAACATTCCACTTAGTGAAAACGAGGGGAAAGGCATTTCAAAGTGGTTCCTTCCTCCCACCACAGTCTAAGATGAAAAAATCTTGTATAGAAAAATCTTATATTTTAATAATAACAATAGTGTTGTTTTATTAGCCTTTGCCGTTTCACGCTGTTTTGTTTTGGTGGAACTGCAAGCGTTCCGCCCAATTTTGACGTGACAAGATTCAATAGTTTGTCAAACAAATGGGTCGCGCTAGCACACACATACATATATATAAAGAAAACGGAAAAAAATAATGCAATTCGTGAGAATATCTCATGATATGGGTGAAACTATTTATAACAGTTCACAAGGGGTAGAAGGTTGTGGGGGTAAAAGAGAAGGAAAATAAACAAGGCAATGTGGTTAGCATTTTCCTTTCTTCCCGACAGTTTTCTCGTTTTAAAACAATGGATATTTTTTTAATTTTAAATATATACACAAAAGCTGTAAAAACAAAGCAAAATCTTTTTTTTAAGTAGAAAATTAGATTTTCCTATTTTTATATATTTATTTTTTTCGTAACTTGAGCAATCTACGCCAAGTGGAGTAACAGAAATCGGTTTTAAATTAGAATAAAATTCTCGAGGTTTTTTATTTATCACTATCTCCTAATATACCTCGAGATCATTAGCTACATAAAATTAAAAGTCCATTCAAAAGAACTTCCAATTAACATTGATAGCAAATGACCTGAAAATTTGCTGTCTCGCTAATTTGAGAAGAACCATCAAATAAATTTTCAACCTAATCCTTAGTTTTGACATTTTCCGAGAAACTGGGCCAAAACGTAACCCTTTTTATATAATGATTAAAAATAAACCAACCAAGATAGAAATTTGAAATAAACTCCAAGTTTTGGGGCTCTTCTGTTCACAGCAGCTGATATATAAAAACATGCGGAAGTTCCAGTTAATGAGAAAGGTGTTTATCTTAAAAAAAAAGCAGTGGCTTGAAAATAGATCTTAAATAAAGTCAATTAATTTTTAATTCTTCTTTAATTGTATGCTTAATTCGTTCTTTTAGGTCGATTTTTTATTTTTTATTTTAATTAAACGTAAAAAAAAAATAATAATAAAAAAAATTAATATTCAATTTGCATAGTCTGAACTTAGTCTGCATTTATAATTTTAGTTCATAGTCGGTTTCGTTTTTTGATAATGAAAAATTAGCATGATATGACATAACATTGCAAAGACCTCTATACTTAATTGAAATAAAATCTATATATTTGTACTGCCAATTGAAAAAAAGACCGTTAAGGTTATACTAAGATGGCAATTAATAGATTTTGATACCTCAATATCAAAATTAAGTAAAAAAAATATATATATATATTAACAGCCTTTATTTATGTCAAACGGATAAATTTTAAATGAAGGATAATTATTATAAATTTAATCTTTAATAAATTCAAAAATCAATTCGCGTGGAAATATCTTAAATATAATAATTTTTATTCAAAATAAAATAAAGAGAATTTTTAAAACTTTTTGTGATTTTCATTCTAGATTGTAGTCAACGTGGGATTTGTATATATCTGAAGAAATTTATGAATTTTATTACATCCAGTACGGCATCTTTGGATCTCGGCTTCATTCATGTATGCTTTTTATGGAGAACTTATTTTCTAATTTAACTCTCAAATATTTATTGTCTTTTAAAAAGACTTTATGGTAAAAATATATTTTTGGAAATAACTCTAATAGTTTTTAAAATAATTTTTTATTTTTGAAAAAATTTACGTACTTGGTACACCCTTGTGCAAGTTAATTGAAACAAACAAGTAATTTATTACTTTATAGTACAAAACTCACATATACGTACATTAGTAACGGATATGACTTCTGTTTTTTTAAGCACCATTTGAAAATTAGTGCCTGAATGAGCTTCTCCATAGTTCACAGCACCAAGGCGACTTTTGCAAATAGTCCACAAATTCTCAATGGGATTTACGTCCAGAGAATTTCCTGGCCAATCAAGAATTTGCTGCTGTCATAAATTTCTTCACCACTTTCGATTTTTGACAGGGAGCTAGGTCCTGTTGCAATTTTCCAATGCCATCAGGATACCTCTTTTCCAGCTCTGGAACCACTTTCTTTCGTAGAACCTCAATGTACCGTGTGTTTCAAAAGTTCCCGAACTGCCCCTTCTGTATGTAGGAAAGCCTAACCTATGACAGCAGGAGTAATGTTCGGCCAACCACTAAAATAAACCATGTGTTGAAATAAATTACATAAAATCAATTTTACATAGTGGCAAAGTTTCTCAAATGCGTTTTTGTTTTTACATTCCCAAAGGAAACGATACATGTAGATTACACCATTTCATTTGTTTGTTTTCACGCAATAAACGCTTTTTAAACTGTACCGGTATAAACTTAATACCATATACCGTAGGTTTTATAAATAAAACTTCTATTTTTTACTTTAACCTTTTAGTTCGCTCTCATATTCGCGTAAATTCTCATATTTATGTAAAATAAATAGCGGGATTCGTAACGACTAGGAGCATCCATTAATTGAAAAAAAGAGGTTGAGAGACAGTGGCTCCTGTCTACCAGCCCTTCAGCATACCTGCACAAGAGAACATTATGCAGGGAAAGCCATCTCCTGCGTCCGGGAACTTTTGAAAAACATGGTATTATGGCGAGCGCATCATTCCTTCTTTCAATGCCTTATTGGCTGTAGGCTTCCGACGAAATTATTCATTCGAAAGAAGTAAATGGCATGAAAAAAGGTCTTTGAAAGCATGCTTTGTTTCAATTATGAACAAAACAAAAAAAATTTTTTTTCAAAATCCGATCAACAATCACAACCCCAAAGCAGAAGAGCATGTTAACCATTTCAGGAACAGTGTAGCTTGCCATCCTGAGATTGTTCTGTCTTCTGTATGGTGACACATGCTTTTTATTTGCTTTTCCTCATGAAGTGAATGTAATTATGGTAATTTTTGGTAATTTCTTGATTTGCATGTTTAACATTCAAATGTCTTTGTGAAGTGCATAGGGAGGTAACTAATAAATTCAACATGTGATGATTGTTGGTGATCCGTTCATCGGATTTTGGATTTTTTTTTCTGTTTTGTTTGGAATTTTTTGCGTATCTGTTACGGTTTTTAAGATAGTATTTGAATGTCTCCTAATTTGTATATTTGGGATGATGAAAAGTGCACCATGGGATAGATCACCCACAACTTCCTATTCAATGGATTCATCAAAACTGACTTATCTGCTTCTGTTACTAATATAAAAGGGGAGGCTCATTTTTGTATCCATTCTGTGTGTATTGTTGGTGGTCGTCTAGCTGGAGCCAAGATTGAAACAACGAAGCAGCAGACTAGATTCTCGAAAGGTACGATATCCAGAAATTCAACCGTTGGAAAAATTTTCCACAGTCTTTGTCTAAAAGAGGTAATCGTAGCTCAAAATCTGGAAACATTTCTATAAATATTTATAGAAATTTTTATTAAATTTTGGAGAAAATTTTTTTTATAGTTAAAAATTTCCAGTTGGGCTAATTTGAGTATATTAAATATCAAATTTATAATGTGTATCCTTCATTTATAATTTCGACATAAATAAAGATTATTAATCTAAGAAATGGAAGAGAAGAACCTAGGACTGGTGGAGAATCGCACACTTTGGAAAAGAACAGCGACTCTATATAATAAAGTGGGATAAGCTGGAAGAAGAATTATCGTCGTTGAATTATCCATGTTTTTCGGTTATCCATGTCCCCTCATCTGTCATTAGCGAAGATAATCGAGAGTAACTGCACATATATTAATTAATTTTTTTTGCTGTAATTTTTGAAAACTTATAAGTACATACTGAAAAACTTATAAAAGAGTAGAGGTATATGTAGATCGATTTTAATTAGATTTCGTGGATTTTTTTCTTTCGAACGAAATGTACTCTGAATTGGGAAAACTCGGCTGCATTTTCCAATTGGTTTCTATTGTAAAGTTTCTCTTTCGGAACGAAGCCAATAATTGAATCACTTTCCATGTCAAACGGGGAGAAAGAAGGGAGGAGGAGATATAAACACCATTTTCGATCGCCCAAAGTGGTTTCCTATTGATGTTTATCGGATTTCATTCGCTTTCCAACAGCCACCGATTTGAAGTCTCTTAATCGGATTAAGTTGACGATTTTCGTTTTGCTTCCACTTGCTATGTACTATATATCTAATCGTATCACCATTTATTGGAAAGAGTTATAAAATATAAATACAAAGGCTTCTTCTCTTTTCTTGAAATTTCTCCCACCAAGATGGGTGTAGGGGAGCTTTCTCTTTTCCTTCATTTCCCCGTCGCCGTCTTTCATTTTCCTTTTTGGCTCCGTTTCAGGAAACAAATGGAACGGAAGCAGCCAGGCTCCAGCTTCCACTATTTCCGCTTCTCTTATCCGTCCATCAAAGCCTGGCAAGTTCTTTTTAAGAAAGGATTTTCCCAGAAGAGACTATCTTCTCGAATGGAATCGACCGACGCTGGAAAAATAAAATAAGAACCGTCTTTTCTTGAGCGACCATGAATCTTTCATATTTTATCCATAGAAGTTTTTTCTTTTTAAATTTTAATAATGAAATGGCTTATTAAGCGGGGAGGGGTTACACAGCGCGAATCTAAGATAAAACGTTAGGTTTGCAAATGAATTAATTTTTTTTTTAAATAAACTGTCTCTCTAAAATTACTTTATATAATTCTGTGAAATTATTTTTTGTACCAAATTCTGTGAAATTAATGTAATTATAAGAAGTATAAAAATAACTTTAAAAATTGAGGATTCGGTTGAAATATGTACATGATAGCGAAATAAAAACCAACCATTGCAGGAAAGCATTATCACGACATTGTCCATTTAAAAAAATGTATATCATATTTATGGCAAAATAATTTTTAATTAACTGAAAAGTAATCCATTATTTTAAGTGAAGTGAAGAAAGGCGTTTACGTTCTTAATTTCATTATCTTTATTCGTTCCTATAAAATACTTATTTATTATTTACTTCCAAATAACATCTGTGTAAAGTATCAACACCTTTAAAAATTAATAATATATTGTTGTGATTTTTAATATATAATAAAAATTTTCAAAAGTTGGGCAAAATAATGGAAACGGAAACGTGCGTTATTGGTGTCGGATTTTAATGAAATTCTTCATCTGAAAGAGCAGAAACTACTGATGTCTAATATTTTTCGTGCTGTAGTGCGTACTGTTAACAGGTATCAGTAAATATAAAGGGATGCCGCTATTGTAGTGATTATGCCCAATCTTACCAACTTCCATAGAGGACAAATCACACTGGTACAGTTTAACCATTATACAAACAAAACTTCAGTTTATCGAAAGTGTATATTGTATATCGAATTCATGACAACACACACTGTTAAAAGTAGACCATCTTCTGCTAAACACCTTTAATGATAGAGAGGACCGGCATTAAAAAATTTTGTGACCTCTAAGAAGAAGGCAGTTGCTATATAGCTAAATCTACATATGAGTAAATCCTTTTTATAATCAAAACAGTGGAGAGGCTTCATTAACAAAATATTCGCCTCCGAGCTATAATCGCAAAGCCGCCTATAACTCAGGGGAATGTAAAAAAAAAAAAAAAAAATTGGAGTAAGAGTGCAAATTCCTTGACTGCTGATGAGTATAAATATGTCATGTGGCTTTTGCACTAATCCCCAGCATCAACATGGAGAATGCCCGAAAAGATTATTTAGAATATAGACTGTCAAATTCGTCTTGATTGTGCAGTCCTATTGTGGTTTTCTACAAGCCAAGTTATCACTTAGAACGGCAAGAACTATAATAAATATTGAGCATTCAGGTTCAGCCATAACGCAAGTATCATTTAGCGCAATGACTTCTGTTTTGGAAATATTCCTCTCCTGCATCTCCCAAGAAATTGAATGGCTGTTACGTGATGAATGGTACGAAATTCCATTAATCACTATCCGGAGCTTCCATTCCCTATAAAGAAATACCACTTTATAAAGGTTTTCCTCCCTCTACAAAGTATTTCCATTATTTTATCCAGCCAAATCCTGTACGTTTAAGTTGTCCCCACAGTTCTTTTATAATATTTTAGAAATTTCGGATTTGGATACTTTTTAAATTTTTAATAATACTATTTTATACATAGTATTTTGCAAAAAAAAAAATATCGAGGTACCCCTAAAAATATTCTGACCAAAACAAATTTGGTAAGCAAATTCCTCCCTTCAAGCAAACTATTAGTATGGGGTACCATCTTCTATAACAGCAAGTTCTGCTTTCCTAATAGTCGTACGAGGGTCACTCCAAAAGTAATGCACAATATTTTTTTAATTTATTTTTTATTCTACATCTTACAACTTATGGAGGTCATAGATACATCCTTTAGGAACAATATGTCATTTTTCACGATCCCCATTTATCCACATAATCCTCGTCCCTTCAACTGCCTTACGCCACCTTGGAACGAGGGCTGCACGGTAAAATTTCGATCAGCACGTTTGAGCCATTGTTTAGCAAACAGACAATGGAGATAAAGTAACAAAGAGACAAAAATACAGACAATGGAGTGGCATCATGCAAATTCACTGAACAAAAAAATTTAAAACTGTGCCTTCGACGGGAAAAGTTACGGCAGCTGTTTTTCGATTCAGAAGGACTCTTGCTTGTGGACTACATGCCACACGGAACCACCATTAATTCTGATGCGTTTGTGACAACCCTCATGAAACTTCAAGCTGGACTGAGTCGTGTTCGACCCATATACAGGGGTGGGGGAGCGCCTAAGAGGGCTGCAGCCCCCCTCCCCCGAAATTGACCGCCATGTCAACTAAATCTATTACTTGCCCCCCCCCCCTCCCGAAAAAAAATTCTGGGTACGATTCTGGTTCGTTCACTTCGGGAGAAGCAGGATGTTCTGCTACTGCACGACAACGTACGGCCACATGTCAGAGTCCAATACACAGAGGAGATTTGAAAACTTGGATGGAGAACACTGAACCACCCACCTTACAGTCCTGACCTGGCACCATACGACTACCATCTCTTTGGTAAACTGAAGGAATCCCTTCGCGTAACGAAGTTTGAAGATGACGACTCCCTCGTGCACGCTGCTAAAAAGTCGCTCAAACGTGCTGTTCGAGACTTTTACCGTGCAAGTATACACCCTCTCGTTCTAAGGTGGCGTAAGACAGTTGAAAAGGATGGGGATTATGTGGAAAAATGGCATGTTGTTCCTAAAGGATGTATCTCTGACCTCCATAAGTCGTAAGGATGTAGAATATAAAATAAACTTAAAAAATATTGTGCATTACTTCTGGAGTGACCATCATACGTACGACAGCCCAACCACATTGTGGATGCGTACATTCCTTTGACCTTTCATAAAAAAATCTTCTAAGGGCCATTTACCAAGAGGATATAGACCCATATAGCACGCATTTCTCTGGAATGTCAGCGTGCTCTTCAAATTCTTCTTTGGTCAGCAAGATCCGAGATCTTTTGCTAATCGTCAAGTTCAGAATCACACAATATTAGACAATTCGAATACAGCCTGCAGAACAGGATGATATCAGGTTCTGCTTCGCGGTCGGAAGTTTTGTTGTTTTTTTTATTATTGCTAAAACTGTGTATTTTTTGCTAAAATAGTTAGAGATTGTGAACTTGTGGTCAAGTGGATTTTGTATCTCCTAGTTTTCACACTGTAGGTAACCATAGTCCCAGAGGTTTTTTTCTATATTTTTTTTCCTATTTAATTTTTTCCATAATTATTTTGGTTTATTTCTATTAAATAATCGAGATAAAAATGAATTATATTGTATCCTTCTGTTATAATTTTCAATGTCTTTGGTTTTAACTCATATTATCGATCATCTTATTAGAATTTGAATAAAATAAAAGTAAAGCGGAAACTCCTCTCATGTATAAAATGCTGATTTGACAATGTTATGAAAGCTCTTCATACCAAAGCGAAATGAAAACACAGAAATAATTCATTTCAGACTTGGAATGAATGTTTGCTTTATTTTTTCAATTTTCTCCCTCTTAAGAGTGCAAATGTCAGCACCAAATTTTAAAAAGGAAATTCCTTTCATTCGCTTCTTGTTAATGTTTACAATGACAACAGGCCTTCGTTCATTCTTCTTCGTCGCCACTTGACAAACGAGAATCGAAACGATAAACAAACGAGCTCTTTTTGTACGAATTAAAATAGTCTGTTTTCATTTAAAGATAAACAAATGGAAAAGTGTATGATCTGTTTCTTTAGTTTATTTTTTTTTCCTTTCTTTTTTTTTTGTAATATAATTTTAATTCGACTCCCTGTAGACATTGGCGTTGTCAGATTTCAAGAGCGAAGGAAGGAGGGAAAAAAACAATGAAGCGTAATGGAGACTTGTCTTGTTAGCTTAGGCTATTTTTCACATGAGATTATAGTAATGAGAGAGAAATAGGGTTTATTTGGACCCCTCGTAATGGAGAAAGTGGGTCACGTGATCGAATTTTCCCGCAAAAATTGCGCGTTTTAGGTTCCCTCATCTCTCTCTCGCTTTAAAGATGGAAAAAAATTTAAAGAACAAAGCGTAGCTATTTTGAATTTGTTCTTTGTTGTCTTAGCTTGGAACTTCAGAATTATGAAGATTTTTGATTTTTTTTTTTTAATGAATGAAAAAAATTATTTTATATTGCGGGAGTGCAACAACGAAAGCGCGACGTGTTTATCAATTCATGTTTAATGGCAACACTCGGCGTCGCCACTGCCTATTAGGAAAGACATTTGAAACATTTTATCTTGATTGGAAACGAATTTTAAATTAGATTTGCTCTTTTTTAAATAAAAATAGGCGAATTAGCTCTCTCAATGGCTTGCGCTCTTAAAACGAACGAGTTTGCTGTTCTGAGAAAGACGATAGTAGACGCGAAAATGCGTTTTTGTTTAAAAGTGTTAAAAAAGAAACGAAAGAATTTTTTTAAGAGTAAATGAGGAATTTATTCAAAAATACAACCCCAAAATCTTGAAGGTTTAAGAGATATGAATAAATTTTTTGTCGACTCTATTTTGCGTGAATCCATTAGCGACGCAGATAGACGCCCCGAGTTTATGTAAGCAGAAGTCAGAAATGAGCTGATTTCATCTAAGATCCCATTTACTGGGTACTTTAGGTGGGGTCCTTGTTCACCTCGGATGACGGAATGGACAGCTCCATTTGACTGAGCAAAAGCCGACGGAGCTTCCAACGATGGGTATGAGCGACTGCGCTCCACGTGGCTTCCCTGCAATGTTGACAAATTCATTATTCGACTTTTCAACGCTGTCGTTTTCGAGCAACGCAGCGGATTTTTTAAAATGGATTTAGATATTTAATGTTGTAAGAAGGGGAAAAAAAACGAAGTGAATATTTTAATCGAATATTTTTGTTAGAAAAAAAAAATTAATCGTGCTGTGCAGCTAAGTCATCGACCTCGAACCCATCAAGGTCTCCGCCTTGGTTCGGAATGATAGTTAATCATTTATTTATTTTTTAGCTTATTTATAAATAAATAATCTGAGAAGAAAATGATTATTAGCTTAATAATATTTTAATTAAGTAAATATAATAAAAATAGAAGCATATCTCTTATATTCATTTTTCCAAATGCGGTCTACTCTTCTGACTGAGCCTTTTTCATATTTCCATATTCATATTGAATTACTTATTGGAGTAAAATCTAAAACCCTAAATTTGCGTGTAATAAAAGACAAAAATAAATAAAACAATGATAATTGTATATAACCTGAAAAGTCTGGAAAAAATCCTTGAAAATTCAATGTTTATTTAACTTTTTCGGGCATCATTCAGATAATGTTTATTTGGAATGATGGAGATATGCAGGATTTGCAATTCTTTAATAATTTTAACAACGTTATTTGATACCAAGTGTATGTTTATGTACACAACCATTGAAGTAGCATCGCTATAAACAAAGAATTTAAATAAGATAATTATTATTTTATTATATCTTTTTTTTCTTAACATAATTTCCTATTAAGTTTTATTATATAATTCCCTATCTTTTAAAGCAATGGTTTGTGGACGATTTTCTTCGAGAAAGTTTTCTTTCAAATAATTCAAAAACTGTGGGGCATACACAAAATTTGGATCTTTAATATCTTTTACACTATATGGTCAAAAGTTGCTGAATTTAGTTTGATCATTACCAAATGAATTTCTGTTGGTTATTTGACGAATTTTATTAGACTTTCATTACCAAAGAAAGTTGGACTGGGCGTATCCAATTAAATTTCCAGTTTCAAGTTTTATAGATATTGTTAATTTGACTTTGTAACACTTGAAATATCAGAATTTAACTGGATACGCCTAGTCCAATTTTGGTTGGACAGATTATAATCGATGTTTTCATTATTCATAAAAATACAACAGCTGCAAGTGTTCATATCGCTTGTTCATAAAAGTATCCGAGAGTTGATAACGTTTACCATTATTACAACAGCTATCAACAATCCTTTAATAATTTGTTTGAAAATAATCCGTCAGTTAATACTAAATACTCATTTATGAGTACAGGTTATATTTAATAGCTTTAAGTCTCAGGCGGTATAGAAAATCAAAGTATTAATTTTTATATAGAGTACATAATTGCTAAGAGAAATTCACATGTGCTAAGAAAAAAATGTGAAAAATAAGTTTATTGCTTATATACGCTTAAAAGTCTGTGTTTAATATTTTTAAAAGATTATTTTTCCTTCTAGTCCCTCTCCACCTTCTTATTTATAAGTCTGAATCCCATTGATGAAGATAAAAAAAATAGAACGTCTCCTTATTCATTTGAGGGCGTATTCCCCGAACCTCCAGTCCTCTGAAAAGAAATCACAAGTTGCGCTCGTATAATTTTCTTAATAATACAGAACTAATGAATTATTAATATAAATTACATATTACTAATATTAGATCATTTCAAACGCGAGGGGAATGCAGAACTCAGTTACATGCGAATCGATAGATGTAAGCAAATGTAAGGGGGAAAATGAAGAAGGGGTCAACGAAGAAGGGGTAAATAGCAGCCAGTAATATGCATTTTGGGTGGGACATGAGTTAATAACATTTTGAAGAGGAGGAGGTCAGTAGCTGATGGGTGCCGTGGGTGCCGTGGGTTGTGCCAATTACCGGGTGGACGAGTTCCAACTTTGCCATTAAACCATCGCGACGCTCAACATTTACCTTTGCCATCGTCCTTAGGCAATTTGATTTAGCATCATTTCCCCTACAGGGCTTTTAGCCCCGGTAATTTATGGTTCCCAAATATTCACTGCACTCGTCCTTTCACCTTATTTTCTCCCTGGATTCTATTAAAGATTGACTGAATTTGAGTTGAGGAAACTATTTTTGCGGAGAGGCCGCAGTTTGAATATCTTTTTTGTCGTTGCATAGAATCTAATTTTTAAAAAAGAGGTTTTCTACGTCTTTCTCAATACCCAATTTCTTAAAAAAAAATTCAATACAAAATATAGAAAAATACTGATTCAATTTTGAGCTTTCTCTAGGAAATAAGCCCTAATGACATCTAGTCAGTAATCTCGAAAGACGACTTTTAATATTCTCTCGTAGGGGTACTCTAAAAGATATCAGAAATCTAACTAAAAATGTAAAAGTCAATATAACCCGCAAAAACCTTCTTCAAAAATCTACAAATAAAATTTTCAACCAAAAATCTGCATTTATAGATTGCTGGATGGTTGTTGATGATTCTTCAAGAAGCACCGCTAGTTAGTCCAGTGATCCCATAAAAAAGAAACACAGTAAAATATCTTTGGAACAATAAACATGTCAAATTGTATAATTTCAAGATCAATATTTATTTATTCAATACTTCTAAGCACCTTATTGAGATGAACCAATCAGCCGATTCTTTTGGACATTTCGAGCAAAACGTCTTCATTGTGTTTCAGACAAGATCCATTAGTTTCAAAAATTATCCTCAAATCTTTGATCGTACTGGTTCTAAGGACAGGGATAGAATCAATACATAATTAAACATTATTAGGTAACGGAAGAATGAAGCTACTTGTTGATTTTACCATGTCCGTCCCCTTCATATTTTCTACATTTTATGACGTAGAAAATTGAAATTCGGAATGTATTTCACCATGGGAATGTCCTTCTTTACTATTTAGTTTGGTTTTGATTGGCATGCTGGGGTCGAGTTACGGAGGTGGAAATTAGAGGGGGAACTTCTGATCTAAATAATATATACGAGATAGGTATGTAAAGAAGTGAAATTCGCTATGCAGATTCCTCTAGGCAAGATCTACATTACTACGAAGTTAGGCCAATTGTCTCAGTGGGGTCGGAATTGTGAGCGTAACAATCACGTAGTCTTTATAATTATAACGTCTTCAAATGATAACATGTTGGTTTTACAATGTCCGTCTGTCTATTGTTCGTCCCCTTCATATTTTCTACATTTTTCGACATACAAGGTTGAATTTTGGTATGTGGTTTACCATGGGCATTTCCTACTTCACTGGTTTTGATTGGTCTACAAGGTCGGAGTTATGGAAGTGGGAGTTGGAGGGGGCTATCTGATCTATATGGTATGTAAAGGACCAAGACTTGCAGTTTAATTAAGTTTGGCCAAGTTGTTTCAGTGGAGGAACAGTCACCTGTTAAAGTTTTTAAATTGGAACATATATGGCATGTGATATGTCATTCGATCGGAAATGATGAGAAACGAAAGATTTTACATTTTCTAAATACTACGTTCGAGAAAAATCAATTTTTTGATTAAAAAAAAATGGGGGTTAAAAATAGATGAACTCAGGGCTTCTGCTACTTTTCTATACCTTCTCCTAAGAGTTCAATTTATTTTTTATTCTTTTTCCAAGTGATAATATTGAACTTATTAAAGCTTAAAATTACACTTTTTTTGCACCACTGAGAAGATAAAACATGTTTTTGGATTGATGTGTGGGGAAAATGCTTCAAATTGTCAATGCAATTTGGGGGAAATTAATTTTGATATTCTCATTATGAATAGCAAGCAACTCGTATCTTGTATCTGCGATATAAAAGTTAGAATAATCAACAGGTCGTTGAGTCTTTTTAATATTTCTAACATAAGAAATAGAGCCCTGACTAATTTCGCTATTTATTTTCGGCTCTTTCAAAGTGTTGGACATATTGAACCTATTTTATAGTGGCTCCACTAAGAATTTTTCCAGATACAGTCAGATCACTCGAATTTTACGAAACATAGGTTCAAGAACACATGAAGGGGAGGGTCATCTATTCTTGATAGGTTATATTTAACAAGAAATTTTCATATCCAAGCAACTTAACTAGATATCTATTGAACGCTTTTCAAACGCTTTACTCGTTAAAACAAATAGTTACATGTCGTGAACCATGTTGAGTAAAAATTTGTAATCTTTTTTAGATAATAAAGTTAATTTTTCAACCAAAATCGTTTCAAATACGATCAATTTTGGCAATTAAGCGAGTAAGAGTTCGATAATGTCTAATCCCAATTTTATCCAATAGAAAAGGATCGATTATATCATGACTTAAACTTTGAGTTAAAAATTAAGATTTTCAAAGTAATATAATTTAAGGATGTCTATTGAAACAACATCATCTTGAACATTACTAGTTTTATAAAACCAAATCGTGTTAAGTGAAATCTTCAAATAAATATAATAACAATTATAAAACCAAATAAGAAAATGATTTAATAAAAATTGATTAACAATAAACATACCCGACTTTATGATGTGTGTTAAGAAATTTTGTATATTAACATATCCTTATATTAAATTTGTAATTTCTAACAGAATTGAAAGTATCCGCAAAATCTTGCAATTTTTCATTAAAAAGGAAGCTGTCTTTTTTGGACATTTCAAGTGAAAACCTTCATTCACGTTTCCGTCCCTTTAAATTCCCAAAGATGTTCTGTCTGAAATTTTCTTATTGGAAACAGGAAATTTGATTGAAGTCCATCATCAGTTTATGACTAGCCTTTCCAAGTAAAAATCAAATTGAGTTTTCCAGGGAAATCAATTAGATTTTGCGAAGACAAATTAAAAGCCGATAAATTTTAATGAACACCAAACTCTGCTGAATGAATTCGATTACAAGTTTCCTCTCCTTAAAAGAATTAGCGTTAACCAATCAAAATGTCACGACATGACATCAAATATGAAATAATGCGTGAAATTGTGAGAATGAACAATGACAGCTATAAATTTATAAAAATTAAAATTTTTAAAATTAGATAGGACGAAATAAGCGAGGTGGAGTTACAACCCAATAGAAGAATGACTTTTTCTTGAAAGAGTCTAGAATCTAATGAAATCTCTATTTCTCCTATTTCTTTATTAAAGTATTCTAATTTCAATATTTTGTTGTAATTATTCTTATTCTAAAAAGTTTCTATTAATTATTTATGAGGAAATACGATGTGAGGATATGAATCTTTTCTTTGCCAGTAGCTTCCTGGCAAATCGCATCATTTAAAAATTTATCACCAGATGGAAGCACTGACATGAATTTTTGCTTCTTACACGTAAAAAATCCCATTTAGATGAGCATTACTACATATGAAAACTTAATACTTGTATAATAATAAAAAATCTTCAATTGTATAACTTCAAAAACTTCTTAATTGCATTTGTATTGTAAATGGAAGGGCGGCTAATCTCTCTCTCACTTTCTCCCACTCTCTTTACATTGTGTTTTCCATTTCAAATTTCTTATCTTGGTCTTATCTTAGTTTCAATCTATATTCCCACCCCCTAATTCTACTAAATATTCAATGTTATTTTCCCGCCCATGGGTTTCTATCTGCTTCTTATTTGATGCATCGATTACTATTAACATTGTCCTTGTGGTGAATGAACTCTCAGATTGGATTTGTTGCTGTCTCTCATAAAACATACAAAAGCCTTCACTTTTGTGTTTTTTTCTTATGTTATTTTTCCCGTCATCATATTTTACTGTAGTCCAATTGATTTTATTATACAATGTAAACGTTAAGGAATAAAAATAGAAAATTAAGTGAATAAATTTTATAACTATCCCAAAAAAATGGCAATTATATTAATTGCTAAGTAGTTGATATCAAAAAATTTTTTTTTAATTTCCCTTAAGCTAATCTATCTAAAATTCTATAAATTCGTTTATACGCTAAAAAGTTATTTTCAATTTATGGCCATACCTAACCGAACCCAACATTGTTTAAAATTTATAATGAAATTTCATAAAAATCACCAGTCCGTTACAAAATCTGATTAACAATTAATTATAACTTTTTACAAATAATGATTAATAATATTTTTTGGAATTTATAATAACATCAAAACACAAAATCTCAAAAAGAAAAAATGATGATGGAGTCATTGCACCCCAAAGATTGGCAGAGCACAAACGATAGTTAAATTAAATGAAAAAATTATGCATTAAAAAAATTTCACCATAACATAAAATAACCAATAAATTTTCAAGATAATTAATTAAAATAGAAATAAAATCAATTAAATAACTGTCGGTGCCACATTTTAACATTGGGAACCAGACACTACATAAATTATCAATAAATTTAACACATTGCATAAAAATAGCAATAAATCTACTAGAAGTTTCATTTTAACTTCAATTATTTTTAAAATTATATTTTTGGTATTAAATAATAATCACAACTTTTAAAGGGATTGTAAATGATTCTATGGACTTTATTAAATCTTATTGATATAATTTTTTGAGGTCTTATTTATATTTAATTTTTAAATTATTTATTTTTATTAACTGAACATTTGTAGTAATTAAATTTATGTGGTTAACTTATGATTTCATTATTCATATTTGAGTACTACAACAGAAAGTTTTGGTTGAAAATATACAAATAGATAAAAGCCGGTATCTATTATATAGAAATAAATTTTATAGATTTTGTAAAAAAAAATTCTTATATAGCTCTTACTAAAAATTTTTTATATACACTAATACATTATAATTGCTCCGAAGTCTAGAGTTTAAAATTTTCCATTAAAATTATTTTTTAAAAATATTTTAGAAAAGATATTACTTGAAATATTTTGAATAAATTAGGGTGAACTGGGAGATTATATTTAAAGTGTATACAAACATTAAAATTAGAAAGTGTAATAAAATTGCAAACACCTCACCATCTTTTTGACAGAAAAGACTGAAATAAAAATAGGAGCTTAAGATAATATTAAAAATAATTTTTCATTTATATTTGAATAATTTTTCAATTGGTGAAGTTGAGTTGAGCCTGTTTGTTTGAATTTCAGTGGACAGGAAGGTGAAATGCATTTGGCTCGTCGCTTCCGATGTGAAATTTCATTTCGATCGATTTTCCCGCTTTTATCGTTAACTTGTAGTTGTGATATGAGACATCTTCTCATGAATTGTTCATAGGAAACATTTATGGAGTTTTATCATTGCGTCCCCACAGCCAATTGGTCAAGAGCGATCGCAAGTTGCGTCATCAGATAATTGGAGGTATAGTATGGAAGTATATGTATTGAAAATTTAGTATAATAATTCTTATTTTTACAGTTATCTCATTTAATTTCGTAAATATTTATTAAATTAAGCTGAAGATAATTTCTATTAATTTAAAAATTATATCATTCCATCGAATACTGATTGTACCGTTATTTCGATATACCTTTCGTAATAAATAATAACAGTAATAATAAAAATTAATAATAATAACTGTCGTTGTGGAGCTAGAAAATGCCTTTCCCAATGATTGCTTCACATTTATTGTCCATGAAATATCGAGTCCCTTGTTTCCCCTTCGTCATTAATTGTAATCAGTGTAATTATAATGAAAGTTTTTCTTCATTTGTCCGTCATTCAATTAGGGTGAGCTGTTTAAAGCTCAGTTGACAAAATAACACAGCCATAAATATTGGTAGGCTTCTATACAACATTTTCCTGTATTTTTAATCGTTTCAGATACAAGAACAATAAAACAAGAATCGTTATTTTTATATAAGAAGTGATTTATAGATTATTGTAAAAATTGTATAAATTTATAAGGGTTGTATACATTTAATACAAAAATACTACTCAATGGATTTCTTATGTGAATGTTCATAATATTTAGCATGTCCCAAAAATGATTGCGACTTAACACAAGACCAGTCCCTGCCATTGGATGAAAAGAGTGGATCAATCAAGCAATTCAGTTATTTGGCTGTCCTATGCGCGATAAAGCTTTTTCTATTAGGTCTTTGCTTATCAAATGTCGGATTTCGAGGTGGGTTCCGCGCTTCAGCACGGTTTCCACGTTTAGTAGCAAGTACCCATAACAAAGTGGTACATTCCCAGAGATAAACCTATCAACGACCAGCTGCCTGAAATTTGCATGTCTGCGATGATATTTAATAGCGTTTGAACCCAAGCGAAGACAGTCATGACTTCATACGAATTACGTGTGATAATGCATTACGAGTTCAGGTTGATTCACACTGCATCCAACGCCTCTCGAAACATCAATAAGGTATTCGGTGTGGGCACCATAAACGAGCGTACTGTCCAACGTTGCTTTCGAAAATTCCGAGAGGGAGTGACGGATCTGGCAAATGAGCCACGCGGCACCCCACCCAACGTCTTGAATGACGCTGATCTGAAGCGATCTGTGGAAGAGGACCCATCAAAAACTGTTCGGGATCTTGCAGAGGTTCATGCTATGTCAGCCTCGACTGTCAGTAGACACCTTAGGATCATAGTCAAAGTGAAAAAGCAGGACAAATGGGTCCCACGTGAACTTACGGAAAACCCCAAAAAGAGCGTCGGTTGGAGGTGTGTACGGAATTGCTTTTGCGCCATGAAGAAGCGGGGATTCTTAATCGCATTGTCACCTGCGACGAGTAGTGGTTCCTATACGGCAATAGGAAACGGTCAGCATAGTGGCTGGATGCTGGTGAACCCCCGCGATAGTTCCCTAAATCCCCGTTGCACCCCAGGAAGCTCATGGTTATAGTTTGGTGGAACATCCGTGGTGTAGTGCATTACAGCTTCCTGCAGCAGGGGGAGACGATCACCGCTGCGACCTACTGTCGTGAACTGCATCGTATGTACATAAAACTGTGTCAGCAGCAATCTGCACTTGTGCATCGCAAAGGCGTCCTTCTGCTGCATGACAACGCGCGTCCGCACGTTGCACGAACGACCGTGCATGCGCTATAGGCTATGGGCTACGAGGTGCTTCCACACACCCCGTACTCTCCGGACCTCTCCCCTACCGACTACCATCTTTTCCATAGCCTGGACAATTTTTTCCGGAGGAAAACATTCCTAACCCAAGCGGACGTCGAAAACTCTTTCCGGGAGTTTTTTGAGTCCCGTGACGATGGATTCTATCGGAGAGGGCTCGGGAATATCAGAAGCAAATAATTCAGTGATTCTTCCTTTTTCAAATGCTGTCAGTGCGACTCTTCTTCCCATTTTGGTGAAGATAAAATTTGCTGTTATTAAGGCTGGTTTAATTTCTTTTAACATGGAAATTTCTTTTGCAAATAATTTGCATGTTTGGATCTTTCCATTATTACCTATCACTAGGGGTGTGGAGGAAAGAGTAGGCTATTTTTTATTGAATTTGTAGAGGTATTTTTATCATTTTGGGACAGACCTTAGGTTGTCAATATTACCGAATTCCGTATTACCAGTAGTACCGAAAAGAAAAATCTCCATTATCGGTATTACTGGCAATTGCATAACATTTTATCTTTACTACGCGTAAAAATCAGTACAGTAATTGAATTTATCCCAAATGTCATGTGAAACTTCCGTTTCTTACGTTCTGCCTGAATTTTTCTATCGTCATCGACAGCGTATCCGAAGGGTTGTTGTCAGTGATAGAAAAAATGCACAAACTGTAGTCCTGCTCGACAGAAATGATCAGCATCCTAATTTTTTAAACACAATCATGCTTTTCGATGAAGCCACTTCTCACGTATTAGGGACAGCGAAAAAGTGAATAATGTTCGTGTTGAGGACTTTGAGCATCCACACGTAATCATGGATCACGTGAGAGACAGTTCAAAAGTGAATGTCTGGTACGGATTAAGGTTGAACTAACAATTGGGCCATTCTTCTTCACGGAAAGCACCTAACAGGAAGCATATATCTAGATATGCTGCAGCAGTATGTCTTTCCCCAGTTGGAACAACTCCAGCCGAAAATCGTTTTTCACCAGAGTGGAGTTCCACCTCACTGAGCGCCTTAAGACAATCTGATGGATCGGATGAGGTGAGCCAGCACCGTGGCCTCTGAGTATGCTAGGTATTGCACCGTTAGACTTATTTTTTATAAGGGATTCGTAAAGGATACATTTTATGGTTTTGGAGGTGCACGATCTTCAAGACCACGGACGCGAATTGTGAACACCATCGCTTGTATCCCTTCCGAAATGCTGCAGTACACCTGGACCGAAATTGCGTATAAACTGGGCATCCTCAGTATTACGAAAAGAACACGTGGAGAAGTCTGGTAATTTTTTGCCTACAAACTCCGATAGATAGAATATAGTAATTAACAAATAAATACTTATTTGGAGAATATAGTAATTAACGCAATAAATACTTCCTTATTAGGAGCTTTAGCATAAAAGCTATACTCTGTCCCACTATATGAAAAAAGCTGCAAGGGAGTGTGGGAAAGCACCGTCACTACTTTTTCACCTCCGCCCCGTAAAGTAGTCTCCGACTGTGCACGGGTAGTGCCATCATCTTCTAAACTACAAAGGTGATGGTAGTGCTCAAAAACATGAAGCACTGTTTCAGTTTCATTTTAGCCTCTATAGTTTCAGTTTCTTTTTTATTGGCTGCGCGTTGATCTGTATGAGATGAGTCTTGGTAACATGGGTTTCCCATACTGCTTTGCAGCTTTTTTCATATAGTGGGACAGAGTATACTTATAAGAATGCGCCCTTGGTCTGTACGTTTATCCGGCCGTCCGCCGTTTACACGATAACTTGAAAACGGATTAACTTTTTTAAATTCTGTTTTCAGAAATATGACCATCAAAGTCTTAGCTCGGCCGTATCAACTTTTCAGAATTTTTCGTGGACCCCTTCAGTCGAATTCACGTGCTAAAACAGTGAGTGTAAAGAATTCAAAGATACTGGCATGTCATAAAACAATCTATTTGTCAAGAAGGAATACATTGTTACTTTCTGTTCATCTTTTAATAGAGCTGGTAAGTGGTGACGTCACTTCCTGGCCGGTTGCCTAGCGATTCCAAACTTAGGTTTAACTTCTCTATGCTTTTCTATGGCCTTACACTACATTGTTAAACCTAATGTTTGGAATCGCTAGGCACCTGGCCAGGAAGTGACATCATACTTATCAGCTCTATAATTACTGACATCGGCGCGCGCACGTGAAATCGCTTTGTCGACGGACGATTGCTCATGTGCTCATAATCTATAAGCTTATTAAGTAGCGGAAAAATGGAGCTACTTATTGGTTTTATTTTACACACGATTTGAATCACCCTTTATCATTTCTACATTTTTTGAGGTAGAAGGTTGAAATTTGGAATGTAGCTTACTATGGGCATGTGCACCTTCGCTATTTAGTTTGGTTTTGATTGGTATACGGGGGTCGGAATTACGGGGGTGGGATTCAGAGAGGGCAACGTATCTGTGTGCTATTTAGGTACGTAAAGGCGTAAATTCCAGTATCCAGATTCCTCTAGGCAAGGTCTACACTACTATGAAGTTTTAGGCCCAATTGTTCCAGTAGGTTCGGATTTACGGGGGTGGCAGTCACTTGGTCCTTAGGACTATGGCAACATATGGCATGTGATATATCATACGTTCGGAAATGATGAGAAGGGAAGGAATATGCGAGTTTTTTTTTTACATTTTGTACATATTACGTTGGAGAAAATCAATTTATTGATTAAAAAAAAACTTGGGGAGAGGTAAAAAGTGCAGATGACGGGGTAAAAATAGATGACTTATCTTATCCTACTCAGGAGGCGGGGGAGGGGGGGGGGGGAGATTAATTTCTTTTTAATAAACGTATAAATGTATTTCTGCTTCACGGCTAAAGCTCCTCCTTGGAATGTTTACAAGATTTTATTACAAAATGAAAGCAAGGCATTTCAAATGGAGCACCCTGTACATTGCATTTTATAATTAAATTGTATTACAACTTTTGAACATTGAACTAAACTCTTAAGAAACATAACCAAACTCTTAATAGAGGGGAGAAAATAAAATCTTGTAAACATTCCAAGGAGGAGCTTTAGCTGTGAAACAGAAGTACATTTATACAATTATTAATAAGAAATTAATCCCCCCCAGTAGGGTAAGGCAAGTAGCGGACCCTGTAGTCATCAATTTTTTTACCCCTTTATCTGCACTTTTTACCCCCCGCCCTCGAAGTTTTTTAAATCAAAAAATTGATTTTCTCGAACGTTGTATGTAGAAAATATAAAAGAGCTCTATTCTTTCCTTTCTCATCATTTCCGATCGTATGATATATACATGCCATTTGTTGCCATAGTTCTAAAGACCAAGTGACTGCCACCCCCGCAACTCCAAACCACTGGAACAATTGGGCCTAAAGTTCCTAGTAATGTAGATCTGGCCTAGAGGAATCTGATACTGAATTTCACTCCTTTACGTACCTAACTAGCACATAGATCTTTTGTCCCCTCTGATTCTCACCCCCGTAATTCTGACCCTATTGCACCAATCAAAACCAAGCTAAATAGCGAAGGTGGACATGCCCATAGCAAGCTACATTCCGAATTTCAACCTTCTACCTCAAAAAAAAATGTAGAAATTATGAAGGGGACGGACGGACATTGTACAGCTACTTTATAATATAGATTCTTCTGCTACGTTATAATATAGATTATGAGCACTTGAGCAATCGTGCGTCGACAAAGCGATCGTCGCGTGCGCGAGCTCACGTCAACAATACATAAAAGATAAAGAGAAAGTAACAGTGTATTCATTCCTGAGGAATCGATTGTTATATGACATGCCATTCTCTTGATATTCTTTATGGTCACTGTTTTAGCACGTGAATTCGACTTGAAGACTTGAGAACAATTGCAATGTTTTTTGGGGGACGACATATCAATACAATGAAAACTGTCTTGGGGATCACCTACACCTGTATTAGAGAACCACCTGCGATTTGGACAACTTTTTCTAGGAACCAAAATTTCATATATAATGTACGCTACGCTGCACTAGAAGACCAACTGCGATGAGGACCACTTTATACCAATTTTTGGGTGCTTTCTTCCCGTATAATGTCATTTCAAATTGGAATGCATTATCATTCAGTGTTAGAAATCAGATAATCAATTATACGCTAAAACATTGTACTAATCATAATGAACACGTTTTTAAAATTATTCCATCAAGCCACCGTTTGTACCTAAAAAAAAAAAATTATAATGATGTTACCTCATACATATTCTTGTTAGAATGCAAGATTGTAAATAAATAAATAAATAAATAAATAAATAAATAAATAAATAATACATGGAACCAAGGGTGGCCCCCTTAGACAGTTTTCACTGTATCTTTCTCCAACTTTGAAGCCTTACCTCGTTGCCTCGTTGCAGTGCCCTGGATAGCGATTCTTTAATTTGAATCGCCCTGTGCATAGAAGCGCGAAATAGACAATTAGGGGCCATCCATAAATTACGTCACACGTGAAGGGGGAGGGAGGGGTTCAACAACATAGCCAACTAAAAAAGTATTTTTAGTTGGCTATGTTCAACAAAGTGTGACATCGTGTGACAAGGGGAGGGGACGAGTCAGAAGCTTCGTGACGTCACATGTATAAATCTAAAGTATTAAAACTCTAA
>JAHWFO010045454.1:3089277-3099717 GCA_023313115.1 Rhysida immarginata | reverse complement strand
CCGAAAGTAGAAGCTGGTCAAGGGAACTCTAAACCAATTCAAGATCAAGATGATGGACACTGCTTAGTAGAAAAAAAATATAACTTGGTTAATGTTAATTTGTTTTGGGAGAGAACTCACTCTTCTATTTTAGACTAAAATGAATAGCCCGATATTAAGCTCTATTGACAACCCTTTTTAAATGAGACAATAATTATAACGATTTAATATAAAAATGAACTTTTAATGATAACCAGCGAGTCGATTATACATAGAGTAGGATATGTAACAATTGATAATTTTGTGGGCATTATAATGCTTAATTCTGTCTGTTAAGTCAAAGAAATAAAAGGGTATTAAATTTCGTTTACTCGATAGTTATTTGTTTCTTTACCGTCTACACAGCTGTCCCGCTCCCTAGCAAACCAAGGGCGCGCTACAACATGCACGCACAAACACACACATACTCCTCATGAACTTATTTGAACTTTCCTCCTCCCTTAAAAATTACGTAGTCAGAGAAATTACAACCTCCCTAAAAAACATTAAAATGTAGAATTTTGAATGATTTTCAAATTAGAGTACATAATATTCATTACTTGATCCAGACAGGATGAAAGAGACTGACTCCATGTAAAGAGAACGCGAGAGAAAGAATCGACTTCCGTTATATCTTGGGCGGTATTTTTACATTAATCGGAACAAACTAGAAGTAGAAAGGTCCTAGAAAAACAGTAAGTAGGACTACCTTTCTTAAATTTTTATTTTTTATTAGATAATTTGGGTTATGCCCACAGGTCAATAACCTTTGGCAGAGATGAAGTTACCTTAAATATACTCCACCAATTCTTCAAAAACTCAAAGAGACTAACCACAAAATTTCAAAAGCAAAGAGATAGTGAAGCAGTACTGTAGTGAACTATACCGTAGTGAAGATTTTTTGTGTAAGATTGACTTTCTTCGGGGAACGTCTTCGCAGATACACAGCCCTCAAACCGGGCCTTCTTGAAATTAATGCGTCTTATAAAACCAAAACAGAGCGCAGAAATCTGTAATTCATCAGACAGATTTAGAGTAAAAATTTTGCTTAGTCTTTATTAAATTTCTGATTTTGTATGAATTTCGTTATGTGAATTTCTGTAATGATATATGTACATCTACCAACCTTTTGCGTTGTTGGCGGTGGCGCCATCGTATGTACAAATATCAAAGACTAATTTTCTGCAGATAAATTTAACGAAAATAAGCAAATACTGTGGAATGGAGCAACCAAAAAGGGAAAACCTCTAATCCACAAGGAAGAAAACTGAAATGCCGGACCCATATTTCGGGTAAGAGGTATTAAATTTTTGACGTGAAAATATTCGAATTCAGCAGGTTAAGCACAGAGATATTTCCTAAACATCCCAAATTATGTTTACCGTATTTGCTGATTGTGTTTTGAATTTACAGATAATGACAAAAAAAAATATCAAAATTAACATTTTTACCGAAATCTGTTTAACAAATTGTGTTTAGAACATACAAAGAATTTACTTATCGCAGTTCCAACTAACAGATAGTTGACTATTCCCTTTTTGACCACTAGAGGCAGTTTCAGATAAAGAGCATTTATAAGTGTATTTAATGCATTTTTATTCTCAGTATTTTCTTGATCAAATTAAATCAGGAAAAATACGCATACTGAAAAAGGACAGTCATTACTTCTGGAACAGGATGGACCGATTGGACTGATTGGACTTGTTAGACAAACCCCAAAAACTAACACATCATGATAAAGATTTTTCTATCGAAAAATGGAAGGAAAAATTCTGCGACCTGGGATCGAACCAGGAACCTTGGCTGTCAGGTGCCCGTCTCCCATTGGGCTTTCAACCTTGACAACTTGGTTGTCTTTAAGACACCTTGAGACAGCATGGCTGTCCGGTGTCTGCGATAGTCCAACTGGTAAAGGCGTCGGCCATGACAGAAATCTTTATCTGATGCTTGGTAGGCTTATCTCCAGTTTATAATATTAATTATTATTAATACATCATGAGTTTGAGGCATAGAATCCATGAAGATGATAATAGCAGACTTTTTCGTTTCAATGCCAGATGGTATTCATTCTAACAGTGGCTATACCTCTTATCAAACTTGATCGTTTGCCAAGAATGCATTGTTTCTGTATATAAGGGTCGTTCAAATGAAAACGAAAATTTGTGTGGGAAAAAAAAGGACGACGTGTAGGATCGTAAGTTTTTGTTTTCAACAATTGCGAGACCCCACGTGAGAAAGGACGCTAGCTCGCGCTTCGAAGCTCTGCGTGATCGCTTCCTCCAAACAACAAAATGGAGTTAACAAATCAAAAGCAATCGCAAACAGCACGGGGAAGGTGATGTTGACCGTGTTTTTTGATCGCAAAGGCCCGATTTTACTGGGCTTTCTTGAAAAAGGCACTACAGTTAACGCAGCACGATATGGGGAAACATTGAAGGCACTGCGCGCGGCCATCAAATGCAGCGTCCTGGACTTCTTACAGAAGGAGTGCTTCTTCTCCACGACAACGCGCGCCCTCACACCTCGAAAGCAACGGTAGGCCTCATCAAAAATTCAACTGGGAAGCAATGCAGCATCCACCTTACAACCCGGACGTATCCCCATGTGACTTTCACGTGTTTGGGGATCTCAAGAAACATCTGAAAGGCCGCAGGTTTCAGTCGGACGATGAAGTGAAGGAAGAGGTTTAGGAATGGTTCCACACGCAACCGAAAGACTTCTTCCATAAAGGAATTCCACGCCTTCTTTTAAATTCCTTGTATACACTTTGGATAAAATAAATAATTTTCGTTTTCATTTGTACGAACCTTATATAATGGATGAACCTGCTAGCATTTGATCTTGTTTAGGATCACCATAAAGTTTGGTGAATGTGCAAGCGCTGCTTCATGGTGTAACATTTTCCATTTCCGCTAGTGTAAATTTTATTTTTTTTTACTTGTTCTTTAGAACTTACTTCCTTGTTTTTCATTTTTAATTACATGTAAATGGTTTCACCGACACATTAATACTATAAGCGATCTAGATTTTCTATCAAGTGAAACGAAGACATCTAATTAACATTTAAATTGATTAAGGAATCTCAATTACTGTAGGTTTCGTCGCGGTAGAAGTAAGTAACTTACCAGAATTTTATCCTCATAGACAAAACTTATTATAAATTTTAAATAATAAATCGCAAACGACTTGAGCTCATACGAATCCAAATTTTTCGTTGCTTATTCAAATCTGCTGCAAACAAATTAAGATCAATTAAAATTCCACATTTGACAATTAACGTTTTCCTAATTAATCCCCCTTGTTGCTCGTCGCTAATGATCCGGTCTAATTAATAAAGCCCAAAGGGGCTTTTCACTTGAAGGGCTTTTATCGATTGATCTCTGATAATATTTAGCTTTAAAGTGTTTTTAATATTATTTATTTTTTCCCCTTGGTGATAAGAGTGCCTTTTCGTAGGGCACATCTGTCATTGCTTCAATTAAGATTTCCAGGGCTATATCCTCAAAATCGATAGGAAAACGAGAGCGACGCTTCTTGGTTATGGCTGTACGACACGAAATAGTTGAAATGCTTGGGCATCAAGCTCGGAATTTTTTTTTCAATGCAAACCATTTCGTTGTATTGATTTTGTCATACCGCCAGAGGCACGAAACGAAGGATAAATAAAGCCTTTACGTGAAATAATACCGCAAATGAAGATGATATTAAAAATTCTTTACGCATAGGAATGGGAAACCTTGGCGGAGTTCATGGATTTGCTCTTCGTCTTTCTCTATTTTTCCTATGAACGCTTAACACTAGGATTTTCGTGGAAAAATAAGTCATTTCGGATTAATGTAGGAAAATACCCAAAAAGTCGTACAAAAAAAAGTGCACAAACTTTAATCCGGTTAAAAATTTTATTGCTAAATTGATGACACGCATCTAGGGATGACATTGAGATATGGTTTACTAATTAGTCACAACAAATGCTCAGAGTTGTTGGCCAGTGCTCAAAGTGTTCACCCTTAACGTCCAGACATGTCAGTGTTTGGTTGACTAAGATGTCATAATTGAACAAGATGTCCACGCTTTAAAGGAAGCTATTAATTTTCCTTTATAGCCTAAAAGAATGGTATAAAGTTGAAAACCACCTACATCGGAAGAAATAGCTTGTGTAGTCACCATAAGAGTGTCTGAATATTTATGGTGAAAACTTGGAGCAGACAATGGTCAAGATAGTAATAATTAAACTTATTTCACATCCATCCGTACTTAACGTATACGTACAAGTAGAGTACGGTGTATTATTTCTAGGACATTTTGTTAGGGGAGATTTTGGGAGATGCCAAAAAATACATATAAAATGACTAAAATATTTTTATTAAAGCTCCGAAACCTATAAAACCTACCAAAACCATGGATGCTAGTATGTGTTTGAAATTGAATGTTGCAGTGATTACCTACCAAAACTTATCAACCCCATTGAAACCTACTGAAACTTATCAAAACCCACTGAAACCTACCAAAACTTACTGAAGCCTATTAAAACTTACCCAAAACCTATTGAAACCTACCAAAATTACCAAAAAATATTGAAACTTCCATAACCTACAGAAACCTACTGAAACTTGTCAAACCTACTAAGCCTACTGAAACCCTACTGAAACCACCAAAATTACCAAAATATACTGAAACTTACGAAAACCTACTGAAACTTACCAAAATTTACCAAAACCTATTGAAACTATCAAAACTTACCCAAAACCTACTGAAACCTACCAAAATTACCAAAACCTACTAAAACTTACAAAACCTACAGAAACCTACTGAAACTTATCAAAACCCACTGAAACCTACCAAAACCTACTGAAACCTGACAAAATTTACCAACACCTACAAAAACTACAAAAGCGCGTGATTATTCTTTATAACAAAAGTATTGATTCTTTTAAGTAAAAACCTATTGTTTTCGATTTTGTAGTGATTTAGTAAAAACCTATTGTGATTTAGCACATTTCAAAATCACAAAAACACCTAAAAACAAGTAAATAAAAAATAAAGATCGTTCATATGCTGCATTCTGTACTCCCGAATATTTAATGTGTTGGACTGCAGAGGAGAATGCTTCTCCAACAACACCATCATGGGTACATCCATGCATGTTCAACGGCTATGATTCAATTTCTCTGTTAAAAAAAAAGCACGCAACAAGTCGAAACCAGAGTTTACGATGACGCATTTTTGAAACTGAGCACAGTGTTTAAATAGTGTAAGGTGTTTCGAGAGGGAAGGCAACTTTTCCGTTAGAAGATCTTTATCCATCATCCATACAGTGCGGACCACTAATCCCGCGGAAAAAGACGGGGTTTCAACTCCGATCCCCACGAACTACCCCTCCCGTCCGCGCGCTCGTCTGGGGGTGGGGGGGGGGGGGGGCCCCCCTCGATTTTCAAAAATTTCGGACCTTTTTTTCAAAAATTCCACTGACAAGGAAACCCCACATAACCTAACCGCTTTAACAATGGAGTCCTTGTATGGCTATGTATGCTGAAATTTTTTCGTTTTCGCGGTTTATTTTGAAAGAAACACAATTTCGCGCTCTCTTATTTTGCAAGCAACTATAGTAGCTTCAAATGAGTAACATATTTCAATTTGGTGGAAATCTGTGACATACCTGTTCGAGGGATTCCCTTGTGAGTCGGACCTTTTTCCATATTTGGGAGGCAGACCTTTTTCCATAATGGGTTGGTCGTCGATCCCCCTCGACCCGCCCCCCTGGCTACGGGCCTGCAAGTTAAATTGTCGTTTCACTACTGTTCCGAACTTCCATTGTGATTGTAAAGCTTATGGCCGTCTCTCGTACGCTATCTATGGAAAGAAATAAATTCCGCAAGCTTTCTTCTATTTAATCAGTTAAATCTCCTATCAAACGAAAAATAAATTCAGAGACTATACATGATTAGTTAATCATTGCCAAATTTTATTTCCAAATAGTTTAATTATGAACAGGTCCTTGCACGTCAGTTCCACTGTCCTCGATTCTTAATTCATTCGCAGGTTGACAGTGAAAACAATTAATTTTAATGGTAGTCGACAAAACCCTGCGTCTAATGGACACTGATGGATTCCAGCTCGCCACCCCAAGCACCTTACCATCTAATCAGTCATTTAAATTAGACTTTCGCTGTTTAATTTATATTATAATGAGAAGAAGTTTTTGTTATGTAAGATTGTGAGTGTACATAGTGTAATCTAAATTATTTTTTTATTTATATATATATTTTTTACTTTCAGAGTTCTTTTTTAGCTCAGATAGACGTCATTCAGTTGACGTCCATGGCAACGGTCAACAAAATGACGCCATTCTTAATCACAATTTGATAATTAAGCGTGGCATTTGGTAAAAGGAAAAAAAAAATCGACGCCGCCTTTTAAGAGAGGGAGAGACTTTAAATAAATTATTGTGTAGTACTAATCGTTTTTATTTTAAATTATTAACGCTTACATACCTTTTAAACTAATGAAACGCGTGGGTGAAGATTCTTGAAAGTTCTAGGAATTTATTTTTTTCAAATATATGCGCTGTAGTTGTTTTCAAGCTTTTTTCACTTCACTCTATCTCCTTGAATATGAGTGCGTGGTATTTTTATATTGCGAAAGAGTTAATTTATTGATTATTCTTACTTGAGTAAGGTTTGGTGGTTTGGTTGGTTGGTTTGTTTGGTATTAACGTCCTTTTCAACTGCTATGGTCATTTCAGGACGGCGTTATAGGGGCCGCAAATTTTGCCTAAGGTTTGGTGGCTAGAAGTGTAACGAGTAAAATATAATAAAAACAAAACCGTAAATGTCATCGGGCATTACTCAAATTGAAGCAAAGTTCCTGTGAAATGGAAGGCAAACGCTCGCAAGCTCATTTTCTAAGTGAATTACAAAATACGGCGCCGAAACAGCTTCCATGAATTAGTAAATTGGTGTAATTGCTTCCAGTAGGTAAAAGGATGGCGAGTTGGAATTAATGAAGAAAGAAAGGGAGAGAGAAACTGGAATTATTATTTTTTTTACGTATGGTTTAACGAGAATTTTAATTCTGTATTTACATAATAAATAGAGCTAAGCCAATATATTTACATATTATGATTTCTATTTTGGTTGGCGACTCATTTATTGTTTCTACAAATGGTTTGCTTCACTGAAATTAAAAAAAACAACTTTACAATGGTTAATTAAATTCTATATAGATTGTTTAATTAACTTTAGCAAATGCTTAATGAACTAGTAGTTCTCACACTCGAGGCCTTTATTGCGCCACCTCTATAACAAATGGATTTCCCTTCGCCCTCGCAATGGCTTGTAATTCCTTCAGCCTGTATATAAATAGACCTGTCTCCTTTCCCTCACGTAGGAAGAGAGTGTTTACCTGCCTGACAGGCTCCATTCTCACCTGGAATTGATGGAAACGTGATGCTACCAATCGTTGCAGGGAGAGGAGAGGAGACGCGTTTCGATCGACTCGTTCAAGGTCATTCCCTCTTGATCCCGTTGCAAGGTTGTTCCTTCAAACCCGCACACACACATTAAGCGTTTCATCCTGTTTTTCAATGTGTCTCTTTAATGATTGCATTGCGTTTCCTTGACCCACCGACAATAATAACCTTAGAAATGAAAATCTCTCGTTTGCTTCATTTCTTTTCGTCCGTATGTATATCATTATGAGCCTAGCAACGGGTTCATCTGAGGTTTTTAACATTGCAAAAGGGGTTTCTAAAGGAGGGAAAATCAATTGGATATTCCAGTACACGAGATTACATGATATTGCGATTTCGCATGAAAGAAAGGAACGGCTCTCTTGAGGAAGGGATAGTTCTTAATGTTGTAGCTTTTCTTTCTTTATTGATTCATCTCAATACCTTAGGCTTCATCGATTCCTTTCCGTAGTAGCTCCTTTTGTTATAGGCAATGATGCATGATTTATGATAGAAACGGCTTTAATCTTAGAAATTATTTATTCCTTCTCTCTTTCTTGCATTTTTAAACGTCTCAAATATTTCATTGATCTTATTTCCAATGACTTTTCTTACTTTTGACATTCTTCTGTTTTATTATACAAGTCCATAAGATCTATCCACTTTTATCTATTTTTTTTTCCTAAATCGATGCATCGATTCCTGAGGTTTTAATAAAATGCTACGTTGTCCTTTACAGACAGAAATTCCTAAATGTCAACATTTGAATTTATTTATTTATTGGAACGATTCTGGCTTGTTTCAGCGGTGCGGGGGGGGGGGGGGGAGAAAGAGACTGGTAGTAATTATCCAAAATCACAAGCTGTAAAAGTTTTCCAATATCGAGCTATCGTAGATTTTCATAACACACGACGGCATGTCAGAGTCAGAGTATTGTTGATTATTATTGGAATCCGTGGAAAAGAAATTGTTACCAGAAAACCATAGCCTACGTATATCTTTTAAAGACAATCCTTTGCGACATTTAGTATGTGTGTCACACAGTAAATTTTAAGTAGGTGCCACTTAAAATTCTAAAAACATGTAGGATGGCGCACGAAATGAATCTACCAAATATTGTTTTTGGACCTTGCGCCTGCTGGGGAACAGCCTCTGGATTTTCCCAGATCTGTTTTTATAGCTTCTGAAGCTTTCCAAAGCTGTTACAACAATTATTCCATAACAGCTGTATTATAATACTTACTGAAATGTGCATGCAACTAATATGCACGACGTGTTCAACATGTCCATATTGTTTGTGTTAGTTAAGTATAACTTCTTCAGACGAGCTAAGCTCAGTTGATTACCTCGTAATCTAGCTGGCCCTGGACGAGCCCTCATGTTTGTGACCATTTTATGGTACAATTATTCTGTCAATCTCTGGGAAAAAATCACAATTGCAGTTTCTGGTTTATTGCAGTAGACTTTCTCCTTCAAATGTCTCCACAGTAAACAACCGAAGAAGTTAATGGTCGGAAGAGTGTGGCGGCCACATTAAACCCCTGAAAACTTTCTTCGTAGCAATGGGGCATCACAAGAAGTCCAAAATATTCATGCAGGAACTCCAGATCAATGCTATATGAAAGGGAATTCCTCTTGCATGAACCATTGTGCTTCCTAGATAGTCTTGTTTCACAAGGGGACCGCACGGACATGTAATCACGGATTTGGTTGAAATTTTAGGAGGTCAATCTACAACCTTAATATACCTTCTGTGTAAAAGGACTTGAATCAATGGCTTTTCGTTTCTGAGAAAAAAAATAAAATATTTTACCTTTATTATTGAAGTGCCAGATAAGCCAAGTGGGAAGAAAGGCATGCAACTTAACAGCGATAGTGTAGTGGTTAACATCAGTTTCTGTTGATTTACTAGTCCAGGTTCGATTCCTTTAGTATTGAAATTTTTTTCATTTTTTTCCCATTATTTTTCCATTTTTTTCATTTTTTTTCCCATTATTTTTCCATTTTTTTTCAGTTTTTGTGTTTTTCCCCATTATTATTTATTTGCACTTTGCATAATAACATTCAAATACATAAGCAACGTCACAGATCAAAACAATGCAAAATCTATCTATATATATAAAGAAGGATGTTTGTGGGTCTGTCTGTGGGTGGGTCTGTACGTTTTTTATACAAATCTACAGTTTTATTCCGATCTTGATGAAATTTCGCATACCTGACCTTCAAACCATGAGGAAGGTCACTGTCTACTTCAGATTTCGAAAAAATAATAATTATTGATAAAAAATCGATATTCATGGTTATGGCAGGGCATATTAATGAGAAATATCGCATGACCAACAATGCAAGACAAAGTTTTTGCAACAATGGTATCAACACGCAATTCACAAACACTCTGCACGGACCAACAATATATATCTCATGACCAACAATGCAAATAAAAGTTTGTGCAACAATATGTATCAACAACGGTTTCAACACGCAATTCACCAATAACAATGAGCTCAAAATGATGATGCAATGATAAAGCAATCCTTTCCAAGAATTATAACAATGAACATAAAATGATGATGCAATATGGATAAGTTTCAATTTGTAATAATGCATAGAATTCCTGTTATTCAGGTTTTTCTTAGAAAAGAGAGTTCTTAGTACTTAACAATTTCTTGAAAATCTTTAAAAATGATCAGTAGCTGGAGATAATGAAGAGTTAGCAGACTATTGAGAAAGAGTGGAAAGACGACAGAGAAAGCAAACCTTTAGCTCCGTGCTGTATTGAGCAAATGGGAAGCAAGTAAATAGAAGAATTGGCGACCGCTAGACTACCCAAAGTGATGAAAGGCCAAATTTTGCTTCAACACAGCGAGAGAAGAGTGGAAATTGCAACAACATCAAGTGTAAATCTGAAGTAAGATTATCTGAGTAAGAAATTATTGGAGCAGTCCATCCATTTTGAGCCTTTAAAAAGATTTTTT
>JAHWFO010045454.1:3060226-3089177 GCA_023313115.1 Rhysida immarginata | reverse complement strand
TTAAGATATTGCAAAATTTATTTTAATTTTTGAGATTGTTCTGTTTGCATCCCAAGTGTAATAATCCCGGGCAACGCCGGGTACCTCTTCTAGTACGTTATACAATATTTTCTGGGACGGTTATTGCCATGGCGTGTGAAATGAAAAGGAAACGATAAAGATCTATTCGCACTATCGACGATCTATGCGCAATCGTCACCGTCACCGTCATATCACGGATCGCCAATGACCATCCGTGAAAAGATTGTACAATGCATTTAGCATTTTTTTTTGACCTGTGACGTTGCTTATGCATGTGAATGTTATTATGCTAAGCGCAAACAAATAATGGCGAAAAACAAAAAACAAAAAAAAAAAAAAAAAAAATTAAAAAAAATGGAAAAATAATGGGAAAAAAAGAAAAAAATTGCAATACTACAGGACTCGACCCCGGACAGTAAATCTACAGAACCTGACGTTAACCACTGTGCCACCACTTTAAGTTGTTTACCTTTCTTCCCACTTGGCTTATCTGGCACTAAAATAATAAACGTAATTTTTTTTTTTTCCTCCGAAACGAAAGGCCATTGATTCAAATCTTTTTACACAGAAGATATTAATGTTGTAGATTGACTTCCTAAAATTTCAACCAAATCCGAGATTACATGTCCGCTCGGTCCCATTGTCAGACATTTCAATATGACCGCACTGCGAAGTTCTTGTGGAGAGAATCTAAAGGAAAAAGTCTGATGCAATAAACAAACGTAAAAAAACAACAAAGGAAGGAAAGAAACCACCACTTTTCCACATAATGAATTTTATAAAATAAAAACTGAAATGTACATTTCGGAGCTCTCCGTCTCTTCATCAGTGAAAAACAAATAAATGGTTGAGCTCCGAAACACATTCTGCCTACTGGAAAAACATGCACATTCCAATGACTATTGTAATATCACTTATTGTGAAATATTTTCTTAAAAATTTTATAAGCCATTTTCAGTGATGGCGTTTCGTGCACCACCCTTATTTGACTTCAGCAGCCAACATGCATTTTCAGTTTGGGATAAAAAAAAAAATTAGAAAAAATTCTTATCCAGACAGAAATGTAGCAATTGTAAAGTTGAGCCAGTCTGAATATGTGATTTTGTTAATAGTCGTTTACCCAGGGTTTAAATATTGATTGCGTGGCTATTTATTTATTCATCTTAAATTAAATTTTCTGATTACTTAATTATTATCAGCAGAAATATATCTCAAGAAACTTTAATTAAACAATTATGTATACAGGTATTGATAAAAACGTTGAGTTAAAGTTGAGTTTTACAGTTTTTGAAAAAAAATGTTATCATATCGATATACGTATATTCTACTTTGGGTAGATAATGTATAAGATAAGATTATTTTGCTTTTTATTTTAATCAACGAACTCTGTAGATCTTGAAATCTGTAGATTTGTCTGTTCCCGTGAGATTATAGGGCATGTGATTTATTAATCTGATGTAGAATTCGTTGATACGAATATGGAATCCGTTTTCGATATCTCAGAGGATTTAGTTTTATTTGAGTTTATCTTAATATCTCTGTGAAAAATTAGAACATTTGGCCAACCCGTTGGTTGTAAAAAGAAAGCCGAAGCAGAGGCAACCGGAATGGTATGAAGGGGAAGTCATTATTTATGACTAACACTCCAAGGGACTAAGAAAAGGCAAAGAGAAGCAATAACAAGTCTGATAACGTGATGGAAAGCGTATAGGTAAAAAAAAAAAAATAACGCTGAATTAAATAAGTGTAAAAAGTCCACAAGACTGGAGAAGAAATCTAACCTCGAATATGCAAGGTAAGCAAGATGAAGGAGAGTTCAAATCTCCTACATTTTATCAGATCTTAGAACAGAACGTATAAATTGTAGAAGAATGATGCTACAGGAAATGCAAGGATAACTCATAAAATTTTATCTGACGCATTAATAAACTTCTACCTGCGCACGAAAAAGTCCATTCTCTGTATTCTATTTCAGTATTTAAATTCAATCAGATTGGTTTAAAACATTTCCAGAAACTTCTCAAAGCATACCCTTCTTTTTCCAGCAGTGCATCTTTTCCATACACCCGTCGCTAAAATTTTTGGGCATTGAAGTATTTATTTTTTTTAGTTCCACATATCCACTATTACTAAAATCCAAGGTCTGTCTGTCTGTCCCTTTATAGACTCGGCCCCTGCAAGAGATACCTCGGAATCACCTTCTTTTATGGATACTTCAGGCCGTGTAGAGGCGTTAGGGTGGGTTTTCATTTCAATTTCGGGGTTTTTTTTTCCCCACAAAAATTTTTTAAATAAATTCATTTTTCCCAGCATTTTATGGAGTTTTGTTTGCGTGATGCAGTTTGCGACGTCAGAATTTGTTTTGCTAATATCCTACCACACTGTGCAAAGAATCCGTGACGCTTTTAAGAGTTTTCATCGGACCAACAATATATATATCTCATGTCCAACGATGCAAGGCAAAATTTGTGCAACAATAGGCCAGTCGTGTTTGTGTCAGAAATTATACAATGGAAGATACGACTTTTATTATAAAGGATATCCCAAAATGAACTGACATTTTGATTTTGCCGCCATTTTTTACGTGGTACAATCAGAGTAGAGATTTTTAAATGTTGTCATTATTAAATATTGAGGTTAAATCATGCAAAACTACACAATCGAACATCGCGTAGAAATTGTAAAAATTCACTTCAAAAATTTAATGGTCGTGTTATCTCACAGCGAGATGATGTGAATTGGCCGCCACGATCATGTAACGTGACATCGTTAGACTTCTTTCTCTGGGGTTATCTTAAGGATAAACTGTACATCAATAAACCACAAACTATTGAGGACCTCAAAGATGAAATTCGACACAACATTGTCGAAACTTACCAGCAGTTATGTCAACATGTTATTGAAAATTTCCTCAAAAGAGTGAACTAGTGGTATCAAGGCCGGGGCGGTCTTTTATCAGATGCTTTGTATCACGCATAATCTCCATGTTTTTACTTTCTAATAAAGCAAATATATTAAAAAAAATTTCCAATGAAAAATATGTTTTATTAAAAAGTTAAAATGGCAGCTCATTTTGGGACACCCTTTATATGCCAGTCTTCGTCGAGCTTAAACATGTACGTGACGAAACATAAAGCACTTACTTGGTAGTGCAGAGGATCATACCATGATTTTCTAAAATCCGTGTGTGCGCTGGCGCAAGATAATATCACGATGTGCACTGAGTCCACTGTCAGATAAAACCACAGTAACCTCCGAAGTTGTCGGTAAATTGTAGGGTCGACGTTCAATAGATTGAACGTTTGGGGTATTAAGCATTACAACAGCCAATTCCTAATAATCAGGTGCATTACATGCTACAATACTCAGCGAGGATAACGCAGGACAATTCGTTTTAATGCTAAGAATACCGTTACTTGCAACTGATCATTTTGTGAAGTTGTTCTAAGAGAGGAAACACTGAAATCAGAAATTATTGCAGAAAAACGACTGTCAAAATTTGTTTCAAGAATTGGAGCTTTTATACAACAAAGAGAGAGACGGAAAAACGCGTGCTCAAGAATAATTAAATCAGAAATATTTCACAAAAACATTCAATAAAGTTTCGTTTATTTTCATTTATAGTCCTTCTTGAAAAAAAAAAATTCTCCGTTTTTTAAACGCGATTTAACCCTTGTACCAACACTATTATTTATGGAGGTTACCATTTTGCTTTATGCGACCGCGGCGCTGTATATTGAGCGAGAGGTCAAATTCTTTTGAGTTTTTCTTTCTTCTCATGTTAATTACAAGTCTTTAATTTATCACCATTTGTTTACAAAGGTTAACTTAAATGTGGGAGGTTTGAATGGTTGAACGAAACACCATATAGATAAAAGAGACAGCTGACCCGAAGCACACTGTTAATGACAACATCTTGGTTGATCTCCCATCCTTGAGGAATGCTTGAACCGATTCCTTCACTATTCTCGGGTTCGGATTCGCATGCAGTCGATCCATGTTGAAATACTTGTTTGTCATGAAAGTGCATCTACACATTACCTCTCCACGCTTGTCTTTGAGCTTTATGGATCAAGATAGCGAAACATAACTGCGCTGTAGAGGAATGACTTCCTTCGTCTTCTTTCAAATTGATATTTTTATAGTTGTCTTGTATACGAAGTCTCATAAAGATCGCGGTTTTGAATTATGACCCAACAAACATGTAGACAATCGGTAAAAGTTTACTCAATAGTTTAGCTTTTTATGATTGTTTGCTGAGCCGGCAATCGAGAATTCGTTATTCTCATTTTTTTTCCACTCTGAAAGTTCTACTTTTTAGAGGGTAAAAAGTAAAGTTTTAATTTCAATATTATACAGATTAAAATAAATTGCAATAAATTATGGAAATTATAAATAATTAAACAAGCAATTAAAAATGATCATATTCCATGGCCAAGGCGTTTCAAATCGTTTAGGTGTGAAGAGGAAAAAAAAAAACTCGTCGTCCTAATTTCCACATAGGTGAGTGGGAACGATTATTATTATCAATCCAATAAAAACAAATAGGAAATATACTATAATAATTAATAGGCAATTTTTTTCAACTTTTATTTTAAAGTTAACTGTCTTCATCTCTTTTCCAGACCGAAATGCGATCCTAGACTTTGCATAGTAATTTCATATAATGGAGAAATCGCTGAATAGAAAGCCTTGGTGATTCACATTGTGTACAAAAAATCTTCGCCAGCGAAGGTTAAGAATTTACAAACGAAATGAAATAATTGTACACTTCCTGTTAACCGTCAATCAAAAGCTGGAAACTTTTTTAAAGAAGCGACTTTAAAAAGAAAAGAGCAACAAGGCAATTTTTAAATGCGCCATTTAAAAAAATAAAAATCACTACAGTGGCTATTAACTATGAACTTTCTGTAATTACCTATTCTTTAAATGTAAAAAAAATAAAATGGGTTAAAGGTTTAGTTTTATTAGTGTTATTATTTATTTTTATGTTTTCCATTTAATCCTACTTTTTGAGCAGATGCCAAAATATTCTTGTTGAAGTTCATTTCGTGGATGAATCAATAATTTTATCAATGAGCTTCGTTTCAGTGATAAACATTTGAATTAGTTATTCAGCTAGTTTTGTTTATACGTATATGTTTATGTACTTATTGAAAAGTTAGTGCGGCTCTAAGGTATTGTTTATTAGGTATAATATTAAATGTAACGAAGTGTATCCGAGCAGGCATTTAGAATTGTATGTATAAAGTAAGCATAATTTAAAGCTTATAGTAAGTAAATCAGAATGGCTTCAAATTTGGCATGAACACTCTTAAAGAAATGGAATTTACTTTGAAAAATAATTCAAAATAGTTCAAACATTTGCCGCTAGGGAACAATTGTCGCTTTATTATGACGACGGAAAATTCTGTCAGCCGACGAAGCCTTATCCTTTAGTTAATATGCAAAACTAAAGAATCGGGATGGCTGAAAATCAATAGTATACGAGAGATACATCTTCATTCCCAAAAATCATTTTTGGTCCTTCTGTTTTTGAGAAAGTAGGTCCTGCGGGTTTCGTTACTTGTTTCATCAGTGGCCAGTGTTATGGGAACATTTCTTGCAAAAACCACGTGATTCCAAAACTTCAACATGGACAGTGTCTGGATATAACAATTTTTAAGAAGATCCCTTCTCCGAAGATTCCAATACCATTAAGAAGAGGCTGCATCGTGCTCGTTTAGAAGATGAAATAATGATCTACCATTTGTTTCCAGCAGATCTAATGCTTATTTGAGAACAGCTATAGAAGTTTTTGCTTATCGGACATTTCACCGAATTAAAACTTAGGCTAACGTTCTGCAAGCAGTAAAATAGTCTCTGGACGTTTACATTCAGCACTGTTGTAACTGTAGAATCAAAGGTGATTTACATTCTTCACTTGATTTTTTTCACGTACATAATCGAGTACGATTAAATCTACAGCAAGGTTGAATAGTTTTTCAGATTTCATTATCGACAGCATTTTTTTTAGCATAAGTTTCTTGAAAGTAGATTTGATTCCATGATATAAAAAAGTTCAATCTTAAGAGGGCTCGAAGGACCAAATTTTTATTTCATGAATTTTTATATTTTGATCTCCATTTTGGGGGAGTTTCTTAAAAGATAGATATTCGGTCTCTGAGACATTCCTATTCTACTTTGTGATGATCTTTAAGAACTCGA
The DNA here is from genome assembly GCA_023313115.1 of Rhysida immarginata. Lineage (NCBI taxonomy): Eukaryota > Metazoa > Arthropoda > Chilopoda > Scolopendromorpha > Scolopendridae > Rhysida > Rhysida immarginata. Next base: position 3,082,949 of record JAHWFO010045454.1, on the reverse strand, counting down.
AGTAGAATTTCAAAAATCAAAAAAAATTTTTGCGAACCCAGCACAGACAGGCATATACATTATAAGTTACAGTAATACTTTTTTTAGATTCGTTATTTAGTAATGCAAGCTCGCGCATTTAATATATTATTGACTTATTTATGCTTTTAATTAAAAAATTATTTTTATTCTACCATACTGCATTACTCTGGACCTCGTTAATTTTTAATAAAGACAGAGAGAGAATTATTTTTAAATATAAAATAGGATATAGGATAGGGTGATGGTTTTTCAGCTCATAGCTTCTATTATAGTCACTCAGGATTTTGCACAAAAAATTAGCTCTCTATCACATAGTATGGTAATAGAATTTCAAAGCGAAGAAAAACAACGAATTTTAACGCTAAATTTCTCTTTAAATACTTTAGATATGAACATGCAAATTAAAAAAAACATTCAGTAGTTTTTTTTAAATTTCAAATTGAAGAAAAAAAAGAAAAAAGTTGTTTTCAATTATGCCCGTCTTCTCTTCGCTCCATTATTACGTCTTCACCGTTAGAAGAAAATAATAATATGTGAGGAAGGTTTTCCCAGACGGCAATTGCCTTCTCGTTTCTTTTTTCAATAATAATAGTAATGATAACAACAACAACAACGACGATAACAACAACAAACTTCTAAAACGTATTCTCCGTAAAATTTATAATGAAAGAAATTTTGCTCTCTTTTCAAGGATAGCTTTTTTCTCTCTTAATCTTTGCCCTTATTAGCTTTTAGTTCCGCATAAATGTGTTATTAATGTTTGGCGGGGTTTTTTGTTTTGGCTTTTTTTTTATGCCGTAAAAAATAAATTAAACAAAAGAGATTTTTAATCTCGGCACGGAGGAGAATTTCAAAAAAAAAAAAAAAAAATCTTCATTGAAGAAATGAGTTTTTAAAAATGCGTAAGATTTTTATGAAAGAATGAATGTCAGAGGGATTTCATTTGAACTATAATTCTTTTTAACCTTTAAGAAAACAGATTTTTGTTCAATTTATATATAAGATTTGAGTTTCAATTATTTTATTTAAAATTGGCATGCATGCTGAATAAGAATGAGTTATATCGATCGGTTGCGCAAATCTTTGTAACGCGTCCAAAAAATCAGTTATAGATGATAAAAATATGTAAATTGATTCAATGGAGTATTATAGATAATTGAAAATTCTACTTTTTTATTACACATTAAATAAACTATAGACTGATTACAATCTAATAATAAGAACACCCCACGTCGAAACAGTGGATCGTCTATCTGAGGATCACATAGTAACAGTTGAAGTAAAGATCTAGTTTCTGCAGAGGCATTTCCCAAATGACCACCATCCTTCGTATAGGTCATCATTTTTCTTCTACACATCTCCTTTTATTTATTTGCTAAATCTTCTAACCAAACCAGTTTTATACACCTCGCTGTCGTCATCTTCTTTTTCCATTAGCCGAAGACTTCAAGTTATCCCTGGGATAATTTGAAATTATGAGAGAATCAAACACAAACCAAGTAGATAGCAGTGCGTGTTATCCATTGAGCAAAATGGGCATTTCCCTGCAGTCCCCACCAAGCGGGGCTCGAACTAACCGTCTGTTATAGTTAGCAGTAAGAATAATGTCTGCATTCACACATTACGCGGGCTCTATATTCGAATTTTCCCACATTGTCTTCAAATATAACGCGCCGCTGTAGATATAAGAACAGGTAGACAAATTTTTGGGGTATAGGAACTACTTTTTATTTTTTTTAATATTAGCGATCTACTAAGCGATTTACCATTTCGTGGATGATGATAGTACTAGACTTGCACCATGTAGAAATGCACTATAACACTTCATAGTGATTGGCTTTGATACCTTACTGATTTATTTTTCTCATATACAAATTGTTAGTTTTAGCAGTGCTTTTAAACTTGCCACGGTCTACCACTTTTAGCTCTGCGATCCACCTGCAAAATTTGAGCATCCCTCAAATCTTCATAGGCGTTTGGCCATCTCCATCTCAACGCCTTCGACTGTTTGGCTATCCCTGGTCTAGAGTGATAGAGCAAGTGTTTGGTCATCCTGGAGAAATTTGATAAAAGGAAAAAAATACTGAGATCTGAGATCGAACCAGAAACCACGAGTCTACAAAGAATATCTAAAGAACACCAAACATGCACCTTGAAATCACACAATTGACAACAAGGTCGCAGAAAACTTTCAAGAATCATAACAGCCAACAGCGAAGCAAATAAGAACAGGTTTCAGTGATGGTGTAGAGAGGAACCTCTCAGAACAAACAGCACTGGATTATGGAGGACCTTTGACGATTAGAATCTTGTTGCATGGGAAGATCAGGATTTGCGACTATAGACCCAAAGATCCACGTGATAACCTACAGGCTTGTGATGTGGGAAACCTTTTAATGGCACGTGTACGATCCCCTCATATATGTAAAGGATGTCCCAAAATAAACGGACATTTTGAGTTTGCCGCCATTTTTTTCGTGGTACAACCAGAGTAGAGATTTTTATATGCTCTCGTTATTAGACATTGAGGTTCAATTATGCAAAATTACACAATCGGACAACGCATAGAAATTGTAAAAATTCACTTCAAAAATGGTGAAAATTTTACGAAAACTTTTTGCAGCTATGTGATGTGAATTTGCTGCCGAGGCTTCCGAGATTATACGAGGGTTATCTCGGAAGCCTCGTCTGGGGTTATCTTAAGGTTAAAGTGTACGGCAATAAACCACAAACTATTGAGGACCTCAAAGATGAAATTCGACACAATATTGCCGAAATTTCCCAGCAACATTTTATGTCAACATGTTATGGAAAATTTCCTCAAAAGAGTGAATTTCTGCTATCAAGGCCGGGGTGGTCATTTGTCAGATGCTTTGTATCACACATAATCTCCAAGTTTTTACTTTCAAATAAAGCAAAAATGTTACAAATTTTCCAGTGAAACATGTGTTTTATTAAAAAATTAAAATGTCAGCTCATTTTGGAACACTTTATATCGTAGTAATGCATCTAAACAAAGATATCGTCAACGTAATGTGAATAGAAAAGTGATGGATTGTTTATATATTAATGGGGTGACATGTTTTTGTTCATATTTTGTAGAAATATTTCTGACATAAAACTGTTAGATGTACCCGATTCCTAATGCACTATGCCAAAAGCCTGACAAATCACAGAATGGTTCATACCACGGTCTACAAGGTGTCTGGAAAATAACTAGGTATTATTAAATGGCTGTAGAATTTTTAATGTCAATGAAATCATTATGAAAATAGGCTTTCAATTCCGCGCGTCCATAGTACAGATGGTAGCCGTGAGACGGGGTACATGCAACAGTAGCAAAAATGGACGATCGCCTGTCTATTTGTGAAGACGCTATGAAGTGTGGAATTTCTTGTTCAGGGATGGTGGCATACGGTGAAGGGAAGGAATACCACAATTCGTCAGAGACAATAAAGAACTGTCACAGGAAGCTAATAGCCACAGGTTCGGTAAAGGATGCAGAAAGAACGGATGCAGCTGGGCACTGGAAGAATTGGAAGCACGGATTCGGGACGGTATCACCAATGTCCCGCGCAATTTTCTCCAGAAGACTGTGGATTTCATTCCTGGCCGTTTGAGGAAGTTGGTCGACACCACCAGGTGCCTGCACTGAATTTTAAGGTACGCATCCGTATTCCCATATAACAATGCACGCATGATATTAATTTCAATAATTTAGCGTCGTTAATATAGCAATTATATGCCTTTTTCAATACCTAGTTACTTTCCAGCCACCTTGTAGAATGCAATGGTCCGAAAGCACCATTGTTAAAAAGTGGTTAACGACAAAAAACCTCGGTAGCGGTGCACGGTAGCATTGAGAGCACATTGTCGGAAATGTCTGTGATTTACGGCCATGCACCACGATTTATACCGTGATTTTTGCACAATGTTAAATGAAGTAAGCGTCTATTTTTGAAGAGTTCGGTGTACCAAATTTAGGGCTTATTATTGGTAGAAATGCGATTAAAGTAGCCAACGAGAAACACAGGCCCCAGTCAACATCACCTAGACAGAAGGCCTGATAACGGAAAAGTCGTACATTGTTACATCATCATTAGTCGACCATTGTTAATCCTATTTCTACCAAATAAGCCCTAAATTTGGTCGACTAATAATGATGTAACAATGTACGAGTTTTAGCGCTCAGGCCTTATATTTAGGAGGCGTTGCCCCGGTGCGGAAAAGTCACTTGACCATACTAGTCCGAGTAACAACGTAACCTTCATCGTTTCCATCTTGGATTTTAACAATCAGTTTTTTTTCCTTTGTTAGAAACAATGATGGTTGGATTGTTAATAGACCTATCTTGGTCAGGTGAGTTTTCAGTGCCGGAGCCTGTATTTCTCGTTAACCTCGGGATGACTACAAAGCCAACTGAAAAGACAGACCTGTGCACTAAAGAGTCACATGACCAAAGTCCAGCAACAATCCAATCTTCACTATTTCTAATAAAGGAAAAAACACTGATTGTTGAAATACAAGATGGAAACAATGAATATTACATTATTAATAGACCTATCTTGGTCAGGTGACTTTTCAGTGCCGGAGCCTGTCTTTCTCGTTAGCCTCGGGATGACTACCTATGACGTTTCCGCGCTCAGGCTTTCTCTTTAGGTGGTGTTGCCTAAATACCGGGTGTTTCAAAAATGACCGGTATACTGGTATATTTGAAAAATCAATAAAAACTAAACGGGCAGCGATAGAAATACACCGTTTGTTGCAATATGCTTGGGACAACAGCAAATTTTCAGGCAGACAAACTTTCGAAATTAGTTCACGGTGTATTTCTATCGCTGCCCGTTTAGATTTTTCAAATATACCGGTCATTTTTGAAACACCCGGTATCTCTTATCATTGCAGGCTGTGGTCTAGGTGGTGTTGCACATACTGAGTTTTCCTTTAACAACACTGAACTGATATTGTTATAACCAATTGTTCTTTATCTGAATAATATCAATCTGTTACTGCTAAAGGAAAACTCATTGGGAAAGTTATTAGTCCTATGGCCCTAAGACTATCCACAGCTTCTACGGCGGAGAATGTTTGTGGGTGGGTGTTCTTCTGAGCCCCTGAAATGCACATAATAGTTGCGTGCATAATCATAAGATCTCAATAGGATATTCATAGGACAGCTGAATAAGACTTTCCTCATAAACGTTATTGGTTATTTCGTTCTTCTGCTCAGTTGAATATGTTTGTATTTTAAAAAAATTGACAATTCTTTAAATAATATTAAATATTTTCTTGTTTATTGAAACTTTTAAGTACAGGCCAGCTTTTGACAGTTGTAAAAAGTTTTCGCGCCTAAAAGTTGATTGTCAAAACATTTTTTTTCTTTTGTTAGAAGCTTTAACCTCTTCAAAGCCAAACGAAAACAATAAACCATCATCATCTTGAATTTTTTATTTCTTTTGTCAACCCGATCGTCGTTAAAGGGAGAATAGAGCGTGTTATTGTTAGGGGGAGGGCAGAAGACGAGGCGATATCAGTTGAACGGCCGCCGACGTCAGCGTGCGATTCCCTGTACTTCCGGTTTTGTTGTCTTTGCGCATGCGTCCAGCGAGCCATGGGCCTGGCGCCGTCGCAAGCAAACGCAGCCGAGACACGGGCTCCGATGCAACAGCAATGACTTCATTCAAGAAAAAATTCGCTGGCTTTATTCGGCAGCTTTCCAATCCTGGAATTACCCTGGATGATTGCGACGAAGAGCCGAAATCTCCCACGTCGGGCTCGTTCATTCAGCGCTACTTAAACGGGTAAGCCCTCCCTCCGTCCCTTCACTCTTCTTATGCTTAACTGCCTTGTTTTTTCGCTCTGTTACACGGGTTGTTATCGATAGAGATTTTTCGCGATGTCACCCTCACCTAGGTGTTGATGAGCGAGAAAATGTGAAGAAACCCAATGCTCAGGTTTATTTCGTGCCATCGGCTCTTGTTTTATCCCTTACTCAAACATTTGAGACCGTTATTTATTAAGATAATGCCGGACCGTCTAACGTCATCCTTTATTGAACTCACATGGTGTGTGTGCTGAGCTTCCAATTCTCTCGATATCAGATCACTATTGGATCTAAGATCATAAACTTTCTACATCTTCCCTACCCTTTGTCTCACTATCTTCAAGGTATATAAGCCTCAGATCCTTTATTACCTTATCACTCACCTACACAAAGGCCGTGTATTTTGCAGCCTCAAGCTGAATTTCTTTGCTCTTTTTTTCCCTTCAACCCAAGTTTCCATTCTCCCTTTCTTGTTTGACCTTGTACTTACACAGTGAAAAATTTTTTTTTTCTTTTTATTGTTTATAAATACATAAATTTTCATCATTATCAATGTTATTATTAATAATAAGTAAAACATTACAATTTTTACCTGTACATTGATCTGCTCTAAAATATTGAACACCTGAGGGGAAAAAACTCTCAAGGTAATGACAAGGTATTAGCATCTTTCATGTACACCTAACAGAAGCACCTTCTTCATGCTTGCTATCTTTGTGTTTCTAAGTTACATATTTCTGTATAATTGAAAAGAAAACTTAAAATATTTGAAAAATTATTACTATACAAATAATATTAATAATAATAATAATAACAACAACAACAATAATAAAAATAAAATGAACCAATCTTACTACAACGCCTTAAAAATTCAAGGTAAATCACATTCTGGAAGCAATTGTTTATCACACCGGATATGCAAGTAAGAAAATATAACAGAGGACACTCAGACCTAACAACTGATTTTTAAATTTTTAATAAGTCCTAATAACTAATTTTTAGCTACTCATAATAATTTATAGCTTGTATCTGGAATTAATATGACTTTTAAATATTAATATACAGGAAGACAAATATTCAGATAATTAGAGTTCTACTGGAATTGCATACATACTTGGCTTCCAGGTATGTATCACCCTTTGCACCCTTTCCCAAGTATGTAGGTAGGCAATTACATTAGAACTCCACTTATCTGAGAATTTGTGCTATCCCAGCAAGAAGATAATGTATACACACTATAAATGCAATTTTTAGTCTATTACATTGCTTTTTGTACTTTACATATTTTATTGCTTTTAAATAAATAAATAAATCAATGTAAAAGTCTAAAATGAGAGCATAAAATATTCTATACTTAATTACTGTAGGAGTCCATAGTATCTGAATTTGGAGTATCAAGGTGGATTATCAAGGAGTCCACATTACCTTGTAAAAAATTAAAAATTGCGGTGCAGAATTACCTGTATAAGAAGGAAAACACCTCTTACCTAAAAGAAACATCCAAGATATGAAATATGTATCCAGTCGATGTTTTTTTTTTATTATTATTATTTTTGTGTAAGAGGTTTTCTTTCCTGTTCAGGCATTACCTTGGATAATCAAAATTCTTCTTACTTACATGTATATTATCCATTATGAGTAAGGTAAAAATTGTATAAAGAATAAGGCATTCATAAGAATGTGTAAAGGTACCAATAAAACAAAACAAGCTGAGAGGAACATCTTAACAAAAAGTCCAGGACAAATACACCATCCAGCCTAATATTTGAGCTAGCTACCAAAACCTAGCATGTAACAGCAATTTAAGAAATTTTTAATATTATTGATTTGGAAAGATCCAAGTCGAACAAGTCAACAAATCAATCCTCATAGGCTGACAGAAAACAGTAGAAGAGTGTAGGAGTTTCCTTACAATACAGCTTGTGTTTAATAAGAAAGTGGCTTTCGGTAGGGTTTTGTAAACATGTGGCCATATATTCATTGTTGCTAGGCTTTTGTGTAGTGAGTGTGGAGGAACTCAAATAGAAAGAATAAACAGGAACAAAGTAAAGTTTGTTGGCTCCCCAGAGGTCTGTGCATTTAGTGAATTTGTCCAAGTATATCTTGCAAATTGCAGTATGCACATTAGGAAAGAAATATTAGCTGTATATTTATCTTTGTTTATTTAAAAGTGTGATGTCTGGTCTGGTATGATGCGTAATCTTATTTATTAGTTACTATTACTCAGTGATGTATATAAAATTTAGTGCTGTTATTATTATTATTATTATTATTATTATTATTATTATTATTATTATTATTATTATACATATTATTTTAAAAAAGATTGTAGTCTTGTTTTTTTTTTTATATTGGGAAAACGAGAAAGATGTGAGCTAGTCAAATAGAATCAGTACTATATACTGTACTATATAATCGACTTTTTAAAAAAATATTCTTTTTGCTTTGCCTTAATACTACGCAGTTGTTGCATATACTAGGTGTTTTACATGAAAATGTGCTCATTGCACCTGTAATGATTTTTTTTTAAAGCTTTTGTGACTTTGCTGTATATTGTTCTGTGCATTCTGCTTCGTATATATTCAGAAAAAGTGAGTTATTGAAAAGAATTTTTATAAACAATTTTTTGTTCATAATATGGTTTAGAAAGTTTTGTTTTTTTGTTTTTTGTTTTGTTTGTTTTTATATTCTTATATAAAATTATCCAAGTTTTTTTTTTAATATTTTTATTTATTTTGTAAACAGCTTTTTTGTTGAATTTAATTATCAAGTTTAGTTTGATGTTTTTCTTGGTATGTGAGAAGAAAGTGTAAACTCGTTAGACTAAATCAGATTACTTGACGTCACTCTTCACGAATTATTAGTATAGAATTCTATCATCATCTGTAAAACCTACATAGATGTATATTTGAAATAGAGTTTCAAGGAACAGTAATTGTTCTTTTTAATCTGTTCGTGCAAATCTCTGTATTTTTTTTTTAAAGAACTGGAGACCACTTTAAAGAATTTTGAGTTTCCTGAATGATTATTGTGTTATTTTCCTTATTGTTCTAATTTATATGTTCATCTAACATATAAGCTGTGATTTTTTTTTCCTTCCAAAAAATAGACGTAAAGGAATATCTAGTGATGTTGATACCACTATCTCATTTGTTTTTATTTCCACTGTAGCATGTAAATAAGCCAAACACGACTTTTGTGGGGGAGGGGGAGAGGGATTCTTGACTTCATGCTTATGATATATAAATTGTTTAATGTCTCAAATTTTTGAAAGTCAATATAATAAACAGGTGTGGAGTTGCCAAAAATTATTAATTGTAGTTAAATACTTTTTGAAATACTCTATCACCAAAAAATTGATATTTTGATGTCTGTATTTCAAGAACGGTAAATTGGATAAATGTCAATCAATAGCATATTAAATTTCAAGACAAATACATAAGGAATCAATAGGAAGTTCTGAATTTTTGAGAATTTGAATGTTTTAATTCGTTATGTTGATAATGGTAATGCTTACGGAGATAACTTGATATATCAATGTTAATTGAGAGCATCTACGTTGTTGCAAGCCCTTATAATTGTTACTCAGATAGGTTGGATGAAATTTTGATCTAATTTTTGGTCATTACTCATTTACCTGGTATTTAATTTGAAATACATTGCCTGTGTTGATTGATACCATATATGGCCTATTCTTATTATTATATCCGCAAATATTTCAAGCCTCAGTGCAATATAAATGGAAGAATTTTAGTATTTCATCAGCGGAAAGTATCTATTATTTTCCAATCATTTTGTAGGGTTTTGCAATGGAAAAGCATCAGATTGAAACAACAATGCAGTTACAGTATAACTTTAGCAAATAAATTCAGCATAAGTTCTAAAATTAATTACCCATTTGAACACAAACGAAATTTAAGATGCTTTATATGTGGTGAAACAACTGCGTCAAAAATTAGATAAATTCCTTATCTGTAGCAAATTGATTTTAGGGTTTGTGGAGGTCAAAAACAATAAGATAATTTTGTTGATATATTTATTAATATGTATTTAAAAATAAATATTCTTAAAATTAAATTTAATAATTAGCCCATCGTTTGTAATATGAGTAAAATAACACTAATTTATATAATTAAGCTACTCAGATTTCTGTAAAATAAAATTTTATGAATTTAAATTTAAAAAAAATAATAGATTTTTTCAAATTTAGTTGCTCCTGCAGCATTTTCATTTTCTCTCTTGTTTGCTGTATTCACTTAATCCATCTGCTGCTCCAAAAATTAACAGCTCCTGCTTGTTAAGAATAAAGCCTGCAAAGATAATTTATTTCAGTTTTCAGTTGCATAATTTCATTTAGGAGGGTGATTGTCTTAGACATGTAATCCACTAATTTGCTAAGAATGTTGATAAAGTGGGCGTGTTTAATGAATTAGTTTCCTAATGATTTTCAATCCGATAACGGCGGATGTTAGGAGCCAGCAACACGTTTTGAAGATGCCACTGAACAAGGGACTGCCGGTGATGATGAGATGATGGAGAAGAAAGGGGGATGGTCATCGATTACGTCATCCTTTGGACAGCTGTACTCTTTCCATACACACTCATTGCTTTCTCCTGGGGGAAATATGAGAATGCTTTTATAATGCTTAGGGGAACTCATTGAGACTTCATTATTAGGGCTTGTTTAAATCGAAAGGGGTAAGCTTAACTATGAATCACTCGGATTTTTTTAAATTTCATAATTTTCTAGTTTGTTTACTGCTCTGAAACCAGTCGTGTAATTAGATTGATTAAATATAATTTGTTGAGTTTATGATAGGAATTTAGTTGCTTATAGGGTTTGAATTTTTTTTTTTTTTTTTTTTTTTTTTTTTTTTTTTTTTTTTTTTTTTAGTTTTTTAACTTTTTTTGGTTTGAGTAATCACAGTAGCAAACAAATGTCAATGATTTTCCTGTTGTAGTGCTTTCTTAGTCATTCGCTGTAAATTTCAGTTCCTTGTAAGGTTAGAGCATGGAATAAAAAAAATTAATAATAATAAAGCTTATGACGTACATATTTTAATTTTTTATTATAAATAAATTTGCTTTTAATATAATTTCATATTAAAATAAAATAAATTAGAAGTTTTGTAAATAAATCGCAAAGAATTTCCTGCAAACTGATGCATCTGATGTTATTGCAGTACCATCTCAAATATTTCATCTTGTCATGACCAGTCCAACATTCCTTACCTCCCGAGGCTCGTTTTTCGTGCTTTATAAATTCTACATGAACATATAAGCCAGAATTCTACTTACATATCAGATAATGCAATTTCTATTATGAAAAATAACTCTACTCAAGAACCTATTCAACGTATGTTTCATTATTATTAATATTTTTAATAACGATGTGTCATCAGCATTCAGAAGAGCAGTTAGCATCTTTTAATGTGTAATTAACTTTGAATAACTTGAGGAACGTGTAAGAACACTAGCACATGATTGATAGTGTGTAATGATTTGTTTTGGGAAAAAAAGTGAGGTAGAGCCTTGTTTGGGTTCCAATGGAAGAATGAGTCATTGAACTGCAGTAGGCTACAGCAATCCGAGCTCTTTTGGCAGCATTTCAAGGCCAGCTTTTGTGCTCCTGCGTGAATCATGGGGAACTTCAGTATCATGTAACGGACAAGACTATTCCCTGCCTAACTCTTTTCTCTTTCAAGGTTTCTTTGCTCAAGGTTTTGTTTGAAATCTGCGGGGAGGAAAAAAAAAGAAAGACAATTAAGTTATGAGTGTAGTGTACTTCTTAACCACTGATTAAAAATGAACTCTGTTTTTTTTTCTTCTTCTTCTTTCGAGACAGTAGATTTGTGAAATTATATAGGTTAGTCATTGAAATGAAAATCTGTAATCTGAGAATAAACGTAAAAGAAAAATTTGTAGGTGTATCATCACAGAAATTATAGGTAATAAAGGAAACTATTTTATGCTGAATTCTTATATGAAAGATAAGTAGATAGTAGGCTTAAATATGCATCTGATTCCTATCATTGACTCACTTTTAGTATAGGGCTTGTGTCAAAATGTTATTTGATTTCATAATAAAAGAAGAAAACAATTTGAAATAATATTAGATATTTTTCTAGAGAACTAAGAAGGTTCTTTAAAAAATTCTTCATAAAAGGCCTTTTACGTTGATCAGCAGAATGATTCATCTTGTGCAAGAGATTGCAAAAGTAAACGTAAAATTATAGTATATGAATTGGAAAGTTTTTCCTGTTTTCGTTTAGTCATGAAAATGTGTTGGTATAATAGTAGTATTCATAGCAACTCCCTGAGCTTAAATGATTAGGTTCGAAAAGATTTCTCTGGCTAATTTTTTAAAATACGCAATAATTTTATTAAAACTAGAAGGAAATTTATTTTGATGATGCTAAGAAATTATTTAAATCTAATTTTTATAATAATCCTGTCATTGGAAAATAAAATAAAATAAATTTTTTCATACAATTCCTTGTTAAATTGTGTTATAATTACAAAAGAATTTAAAATTTTTACATTATAAAGAGAGTCCTTGGAAACTTATCAAATACTTCCCCTCCCCCCTTTATTTAGTAGTCTATTACTGCTGTATTTCTATAGAGATTAGCATAACTGCATTTGATAAAAAGTTGCGTGCATGATGTGAATGGAGTAACAGTGTTAGAATCCCATATTAAAAATTGCATAATTTAATATTGATAATGCAGTTATTGAAAATAAAGGAACGGATGCATGTTTCTTTATATTATGAATATATAACAGAAACTTGTTGATATGAAGGCCTTGCATTGTAGTTATAAATCTGTAATTTGTAAGTTGTTTAATGAAATAGACTGATACAATTGACAAGTATTTCAACTGTCATTGTTATCATAAGAAGGCTTTTGATTATTGTGTTCTGTGTTGAGACTTTGATTTTGTTATTGCTGTTATAATAATTGGAAAAATGATAATAAAGAAATATATAAAAGATAGAAATTGCATGTGAAGCAGTTTTGTGTTATTGACAAAATTATCGACTTTTGTAACTGATCATAATAATAATAAAATTAAATTGGCAGTGTAACATACAACAATCAAAAATTCTTATACATTATTTAACCCTTTTGCTGAGAGTGAAGATTTTAATTGGACCTGGTGGCCAATCCTGCAGTGGCATGGATGTTTATGTTTGATCTTTATGAGCCATGCGGAAGGCACCAGATAACCATTTCATTAATTATTCCTTGATCACTAGTAACACTATCTGCTGGTGAAAAGCTTAAATGGAGAAAACACAAATCTTAATGATACTTCAGTATTTTATAAATAAAACTTGACAATTTATTTGTCTTATATTTTAAATAAATTTTCGTATTATGGTAGTGATATACGTTGTAATATCTGTAAATTCCTGACAAATGACTAGCAACAAACTTTTTTTTCTTTGCAGAAGTTAATAATTATTTGATATTTCTTTTTTCACTTTATGACGTAAAAGAAAATAATGAAATAAAACAGATTTTAATTAGTATTTGCATATGAATTTGGTAATTATGTTATTATTGAGAGGGAAATTTGAGCATTGTAAGAATTGTTTTTGTTAATTCTCATCAGTATCAGCTGTCATTTAGATATTGAATATCAATTATCGAGAATTATGATTCTTTGATAGTATCCAGTTGAATATTGACCACTTCTCAATATAAAAATTTATCGATTTTATGTGTGCTATTAAGCTATTTTGGTTCCATTTTGCTGTGACTTACCATTTTGGAGAATAGCATATTTTGGAAATTCGAATTTTGGCCAGTATCTCAGGAACTATTGGTCGCACAGAAATTTGGATGCAATATTTGTAATCAATGATGAAAGACCATTCATTTCACATGTCATAAGTCCTGCATCTTTAAAAAAATGCGGACAGACGGAAATATGGAATTCATTAACAAACTTTTTTAAGTTCGTCAAAAGTTTGTTAATAATTAGAAAATATTGAAGTACAGTATGTTCTTGAAAAGAATAGTGTTATTAGAAATAAAGGAGGAAAAATAAGACTTTAGTAATTCCATATATTTAATAATCAAGAAGAATACAAATCTGATATAAAACAACATTTACTATAAACTTATGACCCGATGGCTGTTCAGGCATTATGTCATTTTCAATGGTCTTTAGATTTGAATTCTAAAAACGCTTTTTATTGTTGACAGTGTTTACTATCCTAAACTCAAATCGCATTCTTACAGTAACCATTCAATCTACAATTTTCATTGTTCAATAAATAGTAAACATGAAGGGTGAAACGTTCATTGGTTTATGGTAAATGTTTTTATTATATCTGATTTGTATTCCACTGGATTAAATAGCTGTATATTGTATAATTGAAGTCTTATTTTTCTTATCGGAATACAGTCTTTCCTCTCCTTGTAATGTGATTAAATTCCAATAACATTGCGTCGTAAATACAGATAACAGATCTTTAATGACTTCACTCGTATTACAGTTAATTATTTCTCCGTTGCTCATCCTGTAATTTCACTAAGGTGTTTCACGTTAATTTAACTTAACATTTCCATTTGGTGGTGCTTTATGCAGTATAATACAAGATATAATGTGCATTTCCTTTCTGATTGATTTAGGTTTATATTTTTTAATAATGCGAATAGTGCTTTCTTATGGACAGAATTAACTATTTAATATTTTTTTTTTTTTTGTGATCCATTGGTTTTTAATTATGTTTTGTGACTCTCTTGTCTTCTTAGAATATTATGTGAATTATTATTACATTCGTCCGTCCTTTTCTTTTCGAATATGTATAAATTTCTTGTTTGAAATTTAAATTTCTTTTCGAGTTATTTGGCTCAATGTTGATCCTCTCTTTTTAAAGTATTTGTATTTCATGGATTAGTAATCCTATTCAAACATATTATCTATGGAAATACGTTATCTTTGTTGTGAATTAATTATGGGTCATCAATACAATTGGATTAATTAGAGCAAGCAGTGGCCTGGAGTGTATTTCTCACAAAGAACACTGATGATTTGCTCGGAGGCGGTTAGCTCAATACCATATGGTCTCACTTCAGCACTTGCAACGGAAACCACACATCAGAGACGTCTGGATTTAATGCAGAAATGCAACAACACGATTCATAACCTTTTTATTCATGTTGACAATAAACGCTTGTTTTAAGCAAGTAAAGAGGAAATGATAATCCTTATGTTGCTTTTGTTTTAAGGGATCTTAAAATATGCAGTGATGCAATTTGATAGAATAAATTATAATATTGGAAAATATTCATCATCATAATGAACTTTTTTTTTATTTAATTAATATTAAATTAGGTGATTATGAAATTATTTCATGTTTGAATGTAAATAAAATTTGTTTATAACATATAATCAAATATTTATTAAAATAAATTCTTTAACTTTCCCCCTGGACTTAGAAATATATCGTGAAGATGATAAAAATGGGCTTAAGCTTCTATTTGCTGAAAAGTCAGGTGTTGTTACATTTTCAGCCCGTTCTGAATAGTAAGTGTTTGTTTGATGTTTGATTTTGATCTCTCTAGCTATATATAGTAACGTTGCAGAGGTTGATAACCTTTAGATTAAAAGCTCATTTTTATCATTAATGAGGTTTTTTTTTCACCTATGTTTGAATTGGGATGACAAATGACAATTGAAAGAACAGGATATCCTCATCTGTCTGATCTTACACAAAAGCTTTTCATGCAGTGTTGCTATGTTTCTTTAGCTCTTCCTTCTTGGAAGGGGGAAAAATGCTTTATTTGATGTCACCAGGTATTGAGATAAGTGTTAAAATTTACAAGCAGGAATCTGCATTTCATGATAAGGGAGAAGATCCGTTAGAGGAAAAGCTACTTAGATGCAATGAGCGTGCTTATTTTCATAATCAGATTAACTTGTATATAAATTTTAGTGATGGGTGTTTATTTTTTTTTAATGTTATACTTCATTTTTTAATGCATTTATTAAAGTGAGCTAACTTAGAATTATGTAACTGTTTTGCTTTTTTTTTTGCTTTTTTAAATTATTGTGAGCAAAGAAAGGATATGTATCACAGAGTATTTTGTCATGCTTTCTTCAGCTATGACTTTGGGTAGGATCTTTTGATAACAATCATCAAAAAATGTCCAAATTGCAACATTTTATTAAAATTTATTGCTATACACAATTGAATAATAAATCAATATGAAACAACGTAGAAAAGATTTATTTAAAAAAACATTATTATTAATACAGTAGTCACCGCTTAATATGAATGCCTCGGGACCATGCTTAAGTGGCCACATTAACCGGTGGCTGTTTTAAACGAGCTTACCAAAAGTACTTACACTTTTATACAACAAGTCAAGCATGTGTTTATACTTACATATAGACAAGTTTGTTTTCTTAAAAAATCATTTATACATGTATAGTACAGTACCTTGTCAATCTAGTTTATTTAAAATATTATTTAATATTTGTTTGACAAGTTTGTCTTCTTAAAAGATCATTAACATTACTGTCGGCACGCTACAAGAAGACCACTGAGTTGCTTAATGTGCTCATATTTTGTCGCTGCAGTCGCAGATGAATCTATTCAGTGTTGGGGGACAAACAGCCAAATTTGAGTCCATCCATGTTTCATTGATGAAAACAATAGGACGATTTTCTTCTCTTATTTTATTCATATTTCTCAGGTATCTATCTCACCATGCAAATGTTTTCATTTGTTTGGAAATACGGCCAGAACCCATTTTTGCGCTATTTGATTTTAGCGCTTTTTCTCCTTTCATAACTATAGACTGATCTGCAGTTACAGTGGCGACACCATACAAGCACATTAAGCAACTCAGCAATCATCTCGTGGCATGCGGACAGTATTTTGAACTTTTAAATAATAATCATAGCCACTCATTTGAAGAATTGTTTGGATGGTGCGCAGGCTTGCTCGAACTGCATTCGACGGTTAAGTCCTCGTCATCATCACTGTTAGTAATTTCAACTTCTTTATCTCAGTTTCCTTTTGAATCTTAGAGATGATGTCGGCCAGAGCATCCTTATCTGCTTCTGCGTTGGTTGGTTCTTTCGCAATTAGAACATTCTGCTTAATCGTTATCCAAACATTGAAGATATCATCACTTAATCCCGTAGGTGGAGAAGGACCTGAAAGTGAAATAAGACTACAGTACAATCCAGGCAGTACAATTAGCGAATTAAGGCAAAATTCAAAACCTCACCTTCTTGGTCTTCACACACCTCTTTGTTTTCGAACTTAAAACCAGCCTTTTTCCAGGAGTTATGGATGGCTGTTGGTGACACTTTTGACCAAGCAACAGAAAGTATGTGCATGGCATCAAGCAGATTTATTTTTTTAACAACTTCATTTGTTAGGAATTGACCATTACTGTCTTTAAACGTTTCTATGATACTATGGCACATCTCATGCCTAAAGTAATCCTTCATTGTCCTGATAATATCTACATCATCTGGCTGCATTATTGAAGTTGTGTTGGGAGGAAGCCGTATGATTTCTATTTGGGAAAGGTCATCAGGAACATGAGCATGGGCACTGCAGTTATCAATTAGATGACCAATTTTTTTTGTCTTCACTTCTAAGATGCTTGTTCCATTGAACTAGCCAATTAATTCAGATTTCTGATGTCATCCATGCTTTGGTAGACGATTCATAA
The DNA here is from genome assembly GCA_023313115.1 of Rhysida immarginata. NCBI lineage: Eukaryota > Metazoa > Arthropoda > Chilopoda > Scolopendromorpha > Scolopendridae > Rhysida > Rhysida immarginata. Next base: position 3,065,396 of record JAHWFO010045454.1, on the reverse strand, counting down.
ATAATAGGGAAAGTTTACACATTTTTGAAGCAGCATGGAAATTTTGACTTTCCAGTGATGAGGAGTTTTTAATTTTGGGCGGCGGTGCCCATTAGCTTAGAGGGAAATGAAAAGTGGACGTTATAAGTGGAGTGTTCATTTATCCAGAGTGAGATGAAATAAAAACGTAGAATTCGTGAACTACCTCTGAAAAAAAGTAGATTTCGTGAACTACCAGAATTGAATATTTTGTGTGTCTAACTGATTGTTATTATTTAAAAAATAGCTTTCTTTTAGTAGTCTCGTTAAGTGTAAATATCTACCTCTAGCTCAGCAATCCTATGTATTAAAACGCAAAGCACTTTTTTTTAAGAGCAAAATCGGCACTTCTGTGCATGCGCATTGATCATTGTTATCATCGTTAATTGTTGTATGTAATTGTTGTTAATTTGAACATCAGTGCTAGCAAAGTAAGAACCTGTGACATATTTGTGGAGAGGATTGTTTATGAAAACACACAGTTGTTTGCCGTCAAATTTTGGCGGGTTCCATGTAGTAACATAACTGAAACAAATGACAGCATGGCGAATATCATTTGGCAAAATGTTTTACATTAAAAGTTTTTCCATACTGGAAGAGTATTATGGGAGAAATGTTCAGATCTAAAAGATGCATGTCTTGTAATACAAATTTCAGTCATCTTAGAGAATTCTCCAACCATTCCTTAACCCATTTAACCCTGAAACGTTTTTTTCTAATATAAATCTTTTTTTATGTTTAATTTGTTGCTTGGTTGTTATTAAATAGGAAAAGGCAGAAAATTTCTCCCCTATCTCATTTATAGTTGATTTATAAGGTGTCCTTTTAAAAGGACGGTAGGAGTATAGACTGCTATCAAATGAGAAAATTCAAAAATTTAAATAGACACTTTTTTATTGGAAATGATTCATAAAAAATGCACAATAATGAAAATATAATAAGCAAACATAAGAAGCACTTGGTAATTATTAAAAAATCATGAACTTATTTTGTATGGTAATCTAAAAAACATGCTTTTGGATGAAGTCCAATTTGGCACTTTCGCCATTTGAAGTTTACTTTTTTATGGCACATACCACAACGTGTTTGTTTTTCTTGGTATTCAACTAGGTGATCTAGTCTATCATATTTCGAGTGGTTATGCAGATTTGGCAGGATGTTTTGAAGGTCCTTTTTTAGTCACCCGTTTGTGTGTTTCTAAGAGTTCTGTCGCAATTGATCTTCTAAGTCAGCTGGTCCATTTTCCCTCCATAATTTCTGTGAAGATGCCAAGAATTTTGGATAGCCATGTCAATGCAGTGACTAAACAATGGAAAATACCATTTTTTCCCATGGATAGTAATGCTTGCATTCATGGCACCCAAAGTATGGTACCATAGCTTTATCAACACTATGGTTCTCCTCCACTGGTGCATATACAAGAAACTTCTGGTTTAGCTTCCGAAACAACGGTCTCACTTTTGAAAATTTATCATTTTTATCCAGTTTATTGTTATCGTTGCAGTGTAAATTTGACATTATATATTGAAAATGATCTCTTGATATTGCTGCCGAAATTAGTTTGTTATGAGTGTCATCAGAGTTTTGCCAATACATGTGTTTCCTGGATACTGATGAATTCCTGTTGAGGATCAAAGTTCCTGTAAAAGCATACACCTCATCTTGAAGTATTTCACCAGGGCGATTATTTTGTCGGGCATACAAATAGCTGAAATGGATGATCTCATCAACAACATCGGAATCAAAAAAAAACTTAAAAATTTCTCTTGGAGAAAGGTTGTTTTTGGTAAAATAAACTGCATCCCACTGAGGAAAATTTGATGAATATCTTCAACTTTGAACTAGAAACTATTAACTTTTCTTACCCTTCTTGTAACAATGGATGACAGAGGCACCTCATCATCACTATCCCATTCACCTTCTGTTTGATCCACAAGAACTTCCGCCTCACTGAGTAAATGTGCACCCGGTAAATTACTTACAACAACATTGTCTTCTTCACCAGAATCTTCATCAGTGTTTGGGTCATTTGAATTGATGAAGGGGGTGAGGGGATGACAATTCCATCAGCTACATTATCAACACTGTTTTCCAGTTCTTCCAGCAGTTCATGAAGCGTGAGAGGTTTTTTTCCAGGAACTGAAACAAAAATTAACCAGCATATCTTCTCTCGAGTAAAATAGTAGTGAATACTCCTACCGTCCTTTTAAAAGGACAGCAGAATATTTCGACATACAATAGTAAATACAGTCAACAAAAATAGCATCTTATTACGTGTAAGCGATCTGTAATTTATGTATTGTCTATATCCAGATTAACTTTTAAATCAAATGAAATCTAAGAAAATAAGACAAACCTAAAGCTACCATTGTCACTCATTTTCTGTTTCGCAATGACGTGTATCTCAGAAATGGCTAATAAAAGTGAAACTAATTCTTGGATGATGTAACACCGCTAAGAAATCGTTAATACACACGTTTTGAATGATATTTATAGGGCTGCCTTCTCTTGGCAGCGATTTAAAACGTTGAACAACGAAAATGAAACCAAAAGTGCAGAGTGTTCTATTAAAAGGACGGTAGGTGTATATGGGTTAAGGTCTATTTCACACGACGTCAGCCCACTGCCCTTTTTTGGTGGCATGTTCAGATTTTTCTGCCTCCAAAGTAGCCATCGGAAATAAACAAGCAACATCCAGATGGCGAATTGGCGGGAAAAAGAAGTTGGAAGAGGTGACTATTGTCATTGCCATATATCAAAACCCAGAGAAGTTTTTCAAATACACGTGGATGAGTGTTGCATCGTTTGACAACTTATTTCAGCATTTGAAAGAACGAATATCTAGAATGAATACAAACATGAAAGACGGCTTATTACCTGAGGGAAAACTCTTGTCACGTAAAGTTGAGACACGAAAATTATCAGATTAGGCGCATTAAAACATTTATTATCAAATTAGCATGAAATATAATTTCTTATTGTAAAAATGAAAAAAAAATTATTGAGGATACAAAAAATAAATACGTAATAATCATATGTTGAAGTAAATAATATGATTAAAATAAATACTCCAACAAATAAATAAACAAAACAAAAATTTCATAAAAAGGACCAGTTTATTAATTTTAATTCATAGATAAAGCCAATTTAATATTAAATTCTAAGAAAGCCAATTTTATAATTTTGAAACCTAAAATTATTTATGTTAAAACAATAAAGTGTTAATAGACCTGTAAAATTTAGATTCTGGCTTATGTTATTATATCAGCAGACGATGGTGGCACAGGAAATCACGAGTTCGTGTGAAAGGTTCTACTGTGAGCAGCGTAATGACGTGGTCGTGCCGCCAATTTGGTGACTCGAAGAATCGCATGTGGAGCACATCCCCTCCATTGGCACCGCTACCATCAGCAATCTTGAAAGGTGCAACTGTAAACCATGAGACAAAATGATCGCACCACCATGGACATGTCGTGTGAAAGACGCCTAACAGATGCTGATGTGTGGCCAGGGATTTTAATTGCATTATACAAGGTGATCCACACAGGACTTTACAGCTTTAAAATCAAATAGAAATTTATTAGCTAACACACTTAATTGGTTGAGTTGTAATTTTAGAGCTAAGCACATCAAGATATTAATGAAGAAGAAGAAAAAAAACGGAAGGAAAAATTACATGATCTGGATTTGAACCAGAGACCACAAATTTCAGCGTTCCTCGCCTTTATCAACTGGGCTATCGCAAACATGGCTGTTCAGATTGACCCAGTTCAGATTGGGAATTCTTCCTTTCCAAACCATCAGAAAGCTGATGAAGACTCGCACAAAAGTAATAAATTTAAGATAAAGATATTAATGAAAAAAAAACAAAACAGAAGGAAATATCCAAGTCGCAGATTAATATTAATACTTATATCTTTACCTTGAGTTTGGAGCATTAACTCCAGTTTAAATTTATTACTTTCATAAAACAGATTAGGTTTGACACGTAATACTGTACATTCACCAGCAGCACCAATCTTTGTTGAGACTCTTTGTTCTGTACGGCATGCAAAATCAGCAGGTCGAGTTTCTGATGCTGCTGTGGAACAACTCTAGGAGACCAACTATATCATAACCGATCACATGATTTGGTGTGTATTATGGTTTGTTAATGTTTACCAAAACTTATGATGGTGCAAAGAATTACTGATGTGATAAAGTTGTTCGTCAAAGACAGTTCGGTATGGAAATGTTGGATCGAATAGAATATGATGAGACATTCCTGGACGATGTAATCTTTATCAGTGAATCAACATTTCACATCAACAGCAAAGTGAACAGCCTCAACTACAAAATCTGGAGTATTGAAAATTAATGTGAAACTTTTGAACATGCTGTGATAGAAGTGAATGCTTTTGTGCCTATAGCAAATTTAAAGTATATGGCCCATTCTTTTTTCCTGGAGAAAGCCATAAATGGGAACATATTACAGGGTGTCCAACAAAAGACTCCCTGATTTTAAGTTATTATTGATAATCAGAAAAGATTGGGTCGGCAATAAAGTGCCTATCGCTAAAAGCGCCACTATCTCCATCTGGCAGTAAAAATTGTAATTAGGATTTTGCTGTGTGAAAACATGGATTTGTCTGTAAAGCTTGATTCACCTTGAATGTGTGTAATTATGAATTGTAGTATGAACATTGTATTCGTAGACATGCAAAAAGCTTCACCAATTAGCATCTTTTTTCAAATAGGCATGGAATCGTTGATTCAAATACGTTTATTCTCGATTGCAAAGCTGCCTGCTCGCTGCCTGCCAATTGTGCTCTAAAACAACACATGTTCATTCAAAAATTATCTCTAGCACGGGTCGTGCTTTAGCTGAACACAACACGAGTAACATGACTAGTGCAGAGTTTTTGATTGTAGCTAGTGAAGGACGGTACCGATCAGAATTGTTCTCTTCTCAATTGCACATGTTCAAAACTGCTGCATTTTATGATGGATACAGTCGATCTCGCCTTGTGAAAAGTGAAAATTATTGCGATGGCAGACACAAGCTCTAGATTGCTTATTTAGTTGTACAGGTGATTAACACATATTGGTTAGTTAGCTGTTTTGCCTCTTATAATCGATTAAGTTTTGCTTGAATCCGATTGGCTCTCAATTG
>JAHWFO010045454.1:3014336-3060126 GCA_023313115.1 Rhysida immarginata | reverse complement strand
TTTTTTTTTCCTTTTATTAACGAAACCAGTTGTAAATATTTTGATATGAAAATGAGCAAATGTGATGTTTATCTTTGTTTTTAATTTAGATTAACAGTTGTGAAGATGACTTTTTTTTAATTTGTTTCAGGGAGATGAAACGAATTCAGCCCGAAATTCTTTGCAACAAATCTTTTCAAGACTTGCCAGAGAAGAAGATAGCCTTGCTAAAACCTGATGTGTTTGCAGCTTATACAGGGCCTCAGGGTGGTCTGATCACAGTGAATAGAAACCCAACGAACGTTGAATACAACGTCGATGGAATTGCTTATTTGAATGAGGAATTATTAAATCGGCGTCAAGCAAAGCTTGCTCAACCTGAAGATCTTGAAGAGTTTTTACAAACACCAAACCTTAATGATAGGACTCCAGCTCCAACGCGCAGGCCTTCGGCAGCTAGCAACAGGAAGACGTCAATAGAAGAAGATTATAATCTTGTACAGGAAAAAAATTACCAATATTTGTATTCTGGTAAAATAACTTTAATTTTTTTTTTAATTTTTAATGGGTTTAAAGATAGGGAGGGGAAGAAATTAAGGAGACTGTATAATAGCCTTATGTTTCGTACTTTCGAAAGTAAGTGAATATTTATAAAATCGTATCTGTAAGTGGGTGTATGGTGATGATGTGTCCATTCCATCTCAAAATTGATCAAAGGAGTGTTTGGTCAAAATGGGTTCGGGGGGATTTTGTCATGCCATACTTTCGAATATTGATATTAGATAGGAAAAAAATACTTGCTTACTTTTCAAACCCGCTTATCCGTTAGGGAGGATCTCCAGCGCTCGCGATCTTCTGCCATCAAGCGCATGTCCACAGTGGTAATATCTAAGCGATTTGAACCCAGATTCTCCATGTAGTCTAGCCATTTGCTTATAGGCTGACCACTTGGTCTCTTCCCACCAGCTTGGAAAATAGCAACTGCCTAGGAAGAGCAGTTTGTGGCATCTGTATCACGTGGCCATATCACCGCAACTAAGATCTCTAAATGTGGAGAAGTAGCGGCTGAATACCTAAAGACTTCCTTATTGTGCTACTATGAGAATGGGGACAAAGATAGATTTGAAAACTGAGAGCTCGGTTTTGTTTTCGAGCTCACGTTTTGTTACCACGGACCACTACAGTTCACGTCTGACACAGCTTGCTACACCGATCCGAGCATTCTAAGCTCTCAGGACTCTGTCAAGATGCAGACTGTCACCCCTCTTGTTCATTATCTTTATGCAGTGGATAGACAAGGGCACCCGAGATGATGAGCATGTTTGTGTGGGAAACTGCTTGGTGGAGAGGTTGCTTTATTGCTGACGACCTTGTCCTCCTTGGGTCTTCTTGCACCAACTTCAGCATGCACTAGATCGGTTTACAACCAAGTGTGAAGAGGGTGAAATGAAAATCTGTGTAGCTAAGAGGTTCTGTTCTTTTCAAGACAGCTTGCTCAGTGCACCCTTCATATTAGGGGGGCCCCATTGAGACAGATGGAGAAGTTCAAATATCTCGGGACGACTGATCGGTGTCAGGATAGAGGTAGAAAAAAATAATGAAAATGCCACGTCCTAGAATCAAATCTGGGATCTTTCGGTTATCATTCAGGTGCCGTAACCACTAAACCACGATATTGCATTGTGATTCTTTGGGCCCCAAGTACTGTGTTATAGGAGTAGGGTGTAAATTAACAATTACATTATAATGTAATGTTTAAAATAGTTGCTATGAAGAATTTTTAAATTGCATAAATGTTTTCCTTTTAATCTTGTAGATAATAATACAAATTCCGAAGATGATAGTTATTTTAAAGGCTTTGAAGATATTTCAATAGCTGGGATTAAAAACTGGTGCCGACCTCATGATAGTGCCTTTGGTGCAGCAACCACGTTATATGAACGGCACCCTGTTACAAATGAGAAAGCTGGTAATAGACAGTTTTGTTTTCTTTTAAGTTAACCTTAAGTCAGAAGACTGGGTGATCCAAAAAGGATAGATAATTTGTTTTAATTGTATATACTAGAAAAATTATGTTTATAAAATATATTTATAATTTATTATCTCTTTCTCCAGGAGAACCAATTGCAGATGCATTTGCCATTTGTGCTCGTGAAAATAATGCAATTCTTGCATTAGCTGATGGAGTGAATTGGGGTGAAAGATCATGTCTTGCTGCTCGATGTGCAGTACATGGTTGCATTGATTACTTAAATAAAACCCTTTTTAATGAAAACGCCATCTATACTATAGAAAATAGTTCAGTAAGTTAATGACGAGTAATTTTTTTTATGTTTCTTTATAATTTATTTATTTTATTAAATAAGAATGATGAGTAATGTTAGAAGCCTGCCCATTTCTAAAGTGCTTACTAGAGGCGCTGTTATTCAAAATGGCAGCATTAGTATAAGGAATAGCTTATTGTGTACTAGAGTATGCAAATATTTCATCATTAACTGTTATTCAGTGATATTTCTGGACCAGATTTAAAAAAAAAGCACCTCACTTTGATGTCGTGGTGGTGAAGTGCTTCTTCCGCAAATTTGATCCAGAAATGTCTGTGAACAATGATTACTAATGAAGTTCTTCCATGTTTTTTCTTTCACTGATGCCACCATTTTGAATAACAGTGCCTCCAGTGAGCATTTTGGAAATGAGTGAGCTTTCAGCATTGCCAAATCAAGGCATAAAGCACTTGTTATTTTGGGCTTGTGAAATAAATTCATTAGATCTTTATTGGTCTATTCTATTACTAGAGAATTTAACCCATCCCATGACAGGTCTCCGTTTTTTTAGGTTCTAAAGGTAAAGAAATGAAAGTACCACATAATTTTTTATTTTACCATTGTATTATTTGTTCAAAATTTTTAGAATCACAACATTTTTTATGAATTCTTCTGTTAACTGAATTTGTGTGCCATATATGTCCGTAATTAAGTTGGACTCGGATCTCATCATATACGAGATCACCTGCCTTATGGAATTCAACTGCAGCTTTGTCATAGCCCTTGAAAAAGTATTTGTATATACACTATAGGTCACTTATTATGAACTCGCTTAAGACAAAATTATTCTTTGCTCCGATCCCGTCGATGTAATTTACATGTAAAATTGACCAATAATCTTTTTTTATGAAAAATTTTTGGCAATTTAATCTGATCAGGGTGTGATTTATTCATTGAAAACTGTTTTGAAAACATTTAGTGATTATTTATTCCCGGCTTAATGAAGGATATAAACTATACTTGAGGCTTCTTGCCCTTATGTACAGAAATATGGTACAATGGAGTAATATGTTGGGATAAAATACAACTAATGAGTAATATAGTCTGGGTTCAATGAAGGTAGAAGCAAAATAAAGAGCATAGGTGTACATTGATTAGATAAGAATGGAAAGAAGAGGTTGGCTACATATTATAAAAGACAAAAATACACTTAAATGGATGAAAGTAGAAAAATAACGAATGGATAACAAATAACAGACTAATAACGAATGGGGGGAGGCCGTGGGCTGGTTGGCTTTCACTGAAACACAGCTTCAGTGAAGTTAAGCACCATCAGGCACAGCTAGTCACTGGATGGGAGACTCATCAGTGCCTCAGGATCTTCACCCCCCCCCCCCCCATCGGCTGCTGTGACCATCATACAGCAGTCGTTAATCCAGGTCCATCCAGAGACCCAACTCGTCGGCCTCAAGCTATACAGGCTCTGGAAGTATGTATTGGATTATAATGAATTCTAAAAAATTCTAAAAATAGAAAATAAAAATAGATGGACATGATTGAATAAAGAAAGGTTGTTCCATAAAAAAAAATTGAAAATAGAATGCAAACAGAGAATTACAGTAAATCTGAGACGGAATCAGTTTGACAGTTAAGGAGGAGGTCAGGAGACAAGTTCTTGGCTTTGAAAATCTCTATGGATTCCAGAGTTGTAGTTTTAAAAGGGTCATTACAAACGTGGAGAATGGACATCACTTCTTCACATTTCTTAAGGTGATTTGCCTATTGGGATTTGTCATCTTTCTTCTGGAATGATGTCATATGTTCTTTAAAACGAACAGTGAAGTTACAGGATGAAAGTTTTATGTAGAACTTGTCACAAACTCCGCAGTCTAGGCGGGAATAGTTGTTGGTATTGATATGGGTGGGAGGGTTCAATGTACTGAAACGAGGTGGAAGATCAGAAGGAGATGTGGAGACCAAGCGAAGAAAGGAAATTAGTTAGACGGGAGAAATGGGGGCCAAGGAAAGGTATAGAAACCCATTTCTTGGGTGGGAATGCGACTGGAGGTTTAGGGGAGGAGGGCAAGTTTTCTGCGATTTAATAGATGGGAAAAGGTGGAGGGAGAAAAACCATTCGTAGAGGCAAGGGAGTGTATAATGCGAGATTCAGAGGAATAAGAAGAATTGTTGAGAGGTAGCTCGAGAGCACAATCTATGAGGGAACTGAGTGAAGCAAGTTTATGGGAAGAAGAGTGTGATGAAGAATGGTGGATTATGTTAGAAGATGTGGTAGGTTTATGGTAAACGGAGAAGTGATGGGTGACGGGGCGATGTGAGAATCAAATATTATTATGATATAGTCAACATAGCGGTGGTAAGAGATGATAGTAGAATTAGAAAGGAGGAGAAAAACAAAGGTAAGTTCTAGATTTTGGAGATAGACTTTAGAGAGGAAACTGCTAAGGCAGAAGCCCATTGCTAGGCCAGAGGGTTGAGAGTAGAAGGAATTATTAAAGGTGAAATAGTTTTTGTTAGATATGACTGAGAGAATAGCGAGGAGGTTGATGAAGTCGGGAACAGGAAAAGAAGATGAACAAAGAAGGCGTTCAAGGACGGTAAAAGTCTGGGATGGGGATTAGTGTGCAGGTTAGGAATATTGATTGACATGAGGCAGTGGAACTCGTTAGTGTGGAAGGAAGAAAGATTATCAGTGAGTGTAAGCGAGTTTTTAACATTATAGGTGTTAGGTAAGATATTAAGGTTGAAGAGGAAAGAGATTTGGCAACAACATGAGCAGGGGATGGGGAATATTAACAACAGGGCATATGGGCATATTAGGCTTATGGATTTTGATAAGGGCATTAACGTTCTTGGGCCGCGACAAGCCATTTTTGACCTCTGTATCAGAATTAGCATGGGATGCACACAGCTCGAAATTTAAAACTCAATAACGTTAAAACTTTTGACACTTTATCGCCAATGTTTTTATTACATAATGTAGAAACCTTCCTTTAAATTATCTGTTTAATATCAGGCACATGCAAACATTAGAAGTTTAATAAAATAATATTTATAACGTGCTGCTCTCATAATGAAGAGCGTTGCAACTCGACAAAATAGCGATGTATTTCTGATCTTATAAATAAGAAGGCTAATATTTGTTATCCATTCGTTATTTTTCTGCTTTCATCCACAATCTCATTCTTCGCTGTATTCTTATCCAGTCAACATACACCTATGCTGTTTTATTTTACTTTTACCTTCATTGTACCCAGACATATTACTCACTGCCTTTGTCATGGCATTCATTGTATTTTATCCAATCATGTTACCCCATTGTACCATATTTCTGATATAAGGGCAAGAAGCCTCTAGTGTTGTTTATATTATTGATAAAACTAGGAATAAATGACAAAACTAGTCGGAAACTCTGTTCTCCCTTTATTTTATTGTTTACTTATGCTAAAAGTAAACAATTAATTTTGGCCAGAGTATAGGTTAACAATAAAAGGTAAGTTTCGCTAATTTTTTGTCTTTCTCTGAAAATATGAAACAATTTTTTGTTTCTTAGGATTTCTTATTAAATGGGGTATGGTGTATATTTAATTGCTTTCACTGAATGGACTGACTCCACATTGAAATGACAACCCTGTGATCAGTCAGGCTTGGTAACCTGAGCATTTAGCTTGAAGCAATGAAGAATGGATCGTTAGGCATAACTTTATTCCACCTGTGGTTTACTTTGTTAGATATGCTAAATGTTCATATAAATTTAAATAATATGTAAAAGCAGTTTATTAGAATGTTCCTCTTGTTTTTTTTTAATATCCAGATTTTATAGGATATCTAAAAATTTAAAACGTTTTAATATCCATTTGTTTTGTTAATTTGTAGGATATTTTTGCTGCCTTATTGAGGTCCATGTTTGCAGCTCACAATCTTATTCTCCAAGAAGATGCCATGTTAACAACTTTATGCGTAGCCTTTATCTGTCCATTAAGAGATTCCGAAAAATTTGTCGTATGTACATGCAATGTTGGCGATAGTTTGGCCTTCGTCTACAGCCCGAAATATGGTGTCAGAGAAATAACCGAGGGTAAATTCTTTAATCTTACAACAGATAGAATAGTGATATCAAAATTTTTAAATTTGTTTACATTAGAATGAATGTAATATCTTTGAAAAGCCTTAATTGTCCCATTTCATTGCTTCTTTATTATAGGATCTCATGACATCTATTCAATGAGAGATATGCGAGATGCACTAGGAGCCCTAGGCCCAGTGGATGGGCCAAATCCTGAACTCAATAATCTCACTTGTTCCATGACGCAGGTTGATCCTGGAGATATAGTATTTTTGACAAGCGATGGGATTTCGGATAACTTTGATCCAGTCGTAGGCAAATTTGCTGTTGCCAAAGAAAGTCCACGCATGGAAGAAATTCCGCCCACTCGCCGCAAAAGTTCTGTTTACGCAGTGAACGAGGAGCCTCCTCTGAACGGCATATTTACACTGCCAATCGTCGAAGCTTATCAGCGCCACGAGCTGATGTTGTTGCGTCTAGAGGATCTGTTACAGAACGGTGTCACCATGGGAGACGAACCGGTCAGCTGCGCGAGAAAATTGTGTGAAAAATTAGTAGATTTTTCCATGAAGCTGACCACAGCCAAGCGGCGAATATTGGAAGATCCCGAACTCTATACAGAAGAAAACGGTTTTACGCGGGCCGAACAACGCCACAGAAGAAGACGACTTTGTGAAAAGTTAGCGATGGTACCTGGAAAATTAGATCATGCCTCTGTTGTAGCCTATGAAGTCGGGGTGTATTCTGAAAATGGAACTAGGTTACACATGGAACCAGTGAACACAAGCCCGAAACTCATGCCTCACACTCAACATATTTCGTCTGTCTTCCGTGAGGACCGTCAGGTCGTTAAAGAATCTTTTGTGTAATGTTACTGACAATGCATATGCATGGCATTTTAAACTCTCTCATCTTTAAGATCTGTGCAGATTTTATTTTCTTTAATTTTCTTTTAGTCATTGCTTGTATAAAAAAAAGGATTTTTTCTTTTATTTTTCTATGGCTTCTCGCTTTTATTTATAATTTTATTTCAAACCACTTTCTCGACACTCACTTTTAGGGAACATTGTTTTATGTTTGTAGAAAAATTCTTAGTTAGCACAAAGAACAGAAAAATGTTTACTTGAATCGTTTTCTTTAGTCACGTGGATAAATCGTTTTGTTTTTTCCGTGATGATTGTAATGTGATGTTTAATGATTTTTACTGACTTGGTATTTTCTTTACATACACTACTCTCGATTGGGCATTCAGTTAATGTAGTGCTTATAAGCGAGAGGCCACATTTTGAGTTTTTCCAATTGTTACTTAACTGATTAACAGTATTCATCTCATGATTGCCGTTGCAGGCATTGTAAATAAATATAAGATATTGTATATAGATCTATTTTGGGGCATTAAGTGTACACAATGAATTGAAGATAGCCGAACATTATTGTTTTAAAGTTTGATGCTCAAAACCGAAGTACATTATTACTATTTGGTCAAGTTGTATGACTCTTCTGTTGCTTTTCAGAGTTCTGTCTTGTAGCATTTGCTATAAGCTAATAGGAACGTTAATTTGTTTTTTTTGGCGAATTTGCTTATTTTGAAGATTATCTTTTAATGCTTTCGTTGAGATGGGCTAAGTTATCAACGTGTTGTAGCATACGTTTGAAATTGTATATTAAAGTGATGGAAGAAAGGGAATTTTTCAGTTTTTTGTTTTAGCATAGACATCTTCTCTAAGCTTCTCTGTGCATGTTTTTTTATCTGAAGTTTTGTTTATACATAACATTTATTGTTTTAAAAAGAAGCGTTTAATGCACTTGTAAAGTGTGAGTTGTTTTCTTGTTTTGTTTTTTGTTTTGTTAAATCACCTTTTACTACTCCAATGCTAATTGGGGTTATGTCTAAAATTGTTTCTTGCTTTTGATTTGTTCTTGGCTATAGATCAGCCTGAAAGCTTTGCTGTTGATTTTCACAATTCTGATCACATATTCTTGCATTTGTTTGCTTTAAAGCTGAAGCTTATCTTTAAAACTTCCACTGAAATTCCAATCAGGAATTAATGGAAGAATCTCACGTTTTAATTTATTTTAAATGTTGTTTATTTTATTACACAGGTCTGCGAAAAATAATTTCGGAAAGCTGCATGAGATGTTTCAATCAAATATTTGTTGTTGTTTTTTTGTGTATTGAAGCCAAAAATGACCATCGTTTTCTGCTATCCTGTACAGTTTTTTTTTTTTTTGCAATCAATGCGTGGCTGTTCAGATATTTGGTTATGGGTAGCAAAAGTGTCATGTCTCTCATGAGAAATAAGTTTATATTGTGCTCTTAAACTAGCGTGACCAGACGTCCCAGTTTTCCAAGATTGTCAGATTTTTGAGACTTTGTCGCCGTGTCCCAAAAAGAGTTTTCTGGCTGCTATTACATCCCATTTTCAAAAGATTCCTACCAGTTTTCTTCCTATTTGTCGCTGATAAGCATCGGTAAGCCAGTATTCTGTGTCTTTTCTAGTTGAACACTGCAAAAAGCACTGCCTAACGAGAAATATATTCAATTTTAACGTAAATTAAAATGACACAATCAGCAGTTTCCGGTCATATGACACCAACTTCCGGTTGCTTCTTCAGTGTTTCCTGCTTTTTCATTTTGGAAAAATGGTCACCTTGCCTTAAATTTATTAATACTTTTTTAGTAGTACAATTTAATAGTCATTATTTATGAGGATTACAATTTAATAATTCACCAATACAGTCGTCCCTCCAGAAGTCGGTAACCTTAGTTCCAGAAATTTCTCGTCTTGTGGGTTTTCCTAACCTAGCAATTTCTAGCAATTCTGATAAAAGTTGAATTTGAAATTTAACTCTGAATTACACGTATTTTTTTCTGTTTATAAATTTTGATGTTTACTGGCTATCAATTTGCCAAACATTATATTATTTCAAAATAATTTGGCGCTTCCTATATATCTTATTGAATTTTTATTTCATTGTTTATTAGCTCATAACTTTTTTCATATGTTTATTTTCATGTAAAATTTCGCTCTCCCAAAAATTAATCTTTGGGGTGCTTCTATAATCGGTTGCCACTTTGAATTTTGTGAAAAATAACCAGCTCGAAGAAAGCTGGCTTATATTAATTCTCATATTAATTTCCATAATTGACTTCCATAGCCCCCCAAAAAGGCTATGTTCATTAGGGGAACTATAAAATTAGTCGATTTGGAATATTTTAATCGTCTTAGTCGTTGCTGACTTAGTTTTTGTTGGCAAAAAATCCCCAACCAGAAGTCACTGTCTGCCATCTTGATTTCAGGAAAAAATTGCTGACTTGTGGAATCCTGACTTCCGGAGGGACGACTGTACTTAGTATACTTGATTATGAGACTTTTCCTAAATGTTTCTCCTTATCTGTTTTTTTGTTTCTGAGTATCCGAACTTTCACGCTTTAACATCCAAGAGTAGTTTGCCATCATAGACACATCCCAATTACCTTGATAATGTCTCTGTGTCCTTCATATCCTTGGTGAACTACAACATGCTGATTTGCCAAAAAAACTGTATGTGATAAAAAAAAAACTGAGGTCATTATCGGTTTCAGCGCATCAAAAAACATAGGAATTAGTCAACATATCCCATGCAGTTTTTCAGTCGCAGGACCAGTGTTATTAGAGTATTTAAAAACTTCATGTTACATGACAGTAGAGAAATCACCCTATTGAGGAATAGATACCTCGGTGCTCAAAGTAAATCTTAGATTGCCACTTCTATCTCATTAGCTTCTTCTTATACGTCCTTGCAGATTTTCTTGTTGTTCTGTGGTGAAAAATGAATAAAAGAAAATCTGCTTAATTCTTTTACAAAACAATAAGCTTTTCAAGGGTTTACTACTCTTTTCTTTAGGCATTCGGTGTATATATGATTTTTTAAATACTCTAATAACACGTTTTCGTTATTGCATATGTTAAATTGTCAAGACAGACCAATTTTACGTTCCCATCAGTATTATTTTATGGAATCATAAACCAAGAGTTTGAATTGAAACTACAGCATTACTCGTAAAAAAAGTTATGGCCTATGTACGATACTGTGTTGCTAGGAGCATGTTCTATTAATTTCAATCATTAGGCCATGTTTAATCAATAATTTAATTTGTGCTAATTATAAAATTGTCTAATCCAAATCAAGCTCTAATGATAAAATAAAATTCAGATATAAAAATTAAGATAATTGAATTTTTATTTCAATGAAGCAAAATGTTATGTTGCTCAATCTATGAAGCACTGCTTCCAGTGCTCGTTTCTCGTTTCTTGCTCATAGAAGCATTTAATTTACATAATGATGAATAATAGCTCTCCTAGCGGATTTATTTTCTAATTTTGAGAGAGATTTAAAGTAAATTGTCCAAATAAATATAAATGTGGTAAGAGATCATTTATCTGGAATACCACGAATCTTATATCGAGACAGAATTAGATCTCATACTATAAGAAGCAGGTATGTTTCCATGGCTAAAGTAGCAAATTTCTCGGGGGGCATTAATACAGTCTTCCCTCCACAAATCGGCAGCCTTGCCGTCTTGTGGATTATATTAATTTCATTAATTAACTTTTATAGCCCTCCCCCCCTCCTCAGTATAAGTGGATTAGAGGAACTATAAAGTTAATTTTGAATATTTGATTCGTAATAATCGTCACAACAGGCTTTCAAATGGGGATGCATTGGTGGCGCTGAAAGCAGCTCATGAGCGATCTACTCATTTCATATCGTTGGTCACGACCGATC
Source organism: Rhysida immarginata (assembly GCA_023313115.1). Lineage (NCBI taxonomy): Eukaryota > Metazoa > Arthropoda > Chilopoda > Scolopendromorpha > Scolopendridae > Rhysida > Rhysida immarginata. The sequence continues at coordinate 3,049,029 of JAHWFO010045454.1, read as the reverse complement.
GTGACACTTAGTTGCTTATGTGTATGTTTTGTAATTTTCTTTAAAAAAATTTAATTTTCATTGGTAAAAATCTCCAAATCTCCAACCGAAAGTCATTCTCTGCCATCTTGGCTTTCAGGAAAATAACTGCCGGCTTGCGGAGGGACGACTATATTAAATTATTGCAAGATAAAGTTTTGTTTTTGTAGTGTTTCAAATTAATACAGGGCAAGTCTAAAAAATTTGTTTAAATTTTAAACATCAATTCCAAATAAAATGTTTATGATAAGAGGACTATGCATAGTACCACCCCTTCATCTGTTCTTGATAGTACCATTAGAAAGAAATACTCGTAAAACTTTATTTCCATTACAACAATTCAGTATGAGAACATCGTATAATACAACAAACGTCCATATAATGTTTAATTTTTGCCATACACGTGAAGGCATATTGGCATCTGTGGCTTACAGGCACTTGTGAAGAGACGTTGTAGAGCCAAAGAAAAAGGTCAAGGGGTCAGATCAGGTGACCTTGGTGGCCATTTACAAAGCGCCAGGCCATCGCAGTGGAGTGGGAGTGACTGATCCAGTGGCTTGGCAGGTGCTCATTCAGATAATGCTTTACCTATTTGTGAGGTTTTCTTTCTATTGTTCCTTTGTGTAGTTTTCTATCATAAGTATTTTATCCAGAATAAGTTTTAAAGATGTAATGTTGCTTTTGATTGATGTTAAATTAATCTTCTTCAGTTATTCCAGAGTTTGGTGTTCCAGATAAATGATGATCTACCATATTTATATCCTTAGGATACATAAATAAAAATATTGCCCCTGAATTTGTGCAGTCGTAAGACAAAAAGTTCAGATTTTCTTTTCCTAAAATGTTCGTACAAAAAGCTATTTTTAAATCTTTTAATTTTTTTTGTTTGCCACATTGTTAGTTACTTTTTTTGTGTCAGTTTCTTTTACAATAAAATTACCTTCTTGCAAGTATGAATTTCTTTTGTAATGCTAAATAAATTTGTTTTCTTTATTTTTTCATGAAAATTACATTGCATGGTTAATAGATGAAAATTTCAATCTATATGTATTTATGCTCTCTGTAGACAAGTATAACTCTGGAATTAATTTTATCGCATTTCTTGAAAGAAAGTAATATTGGGTTGATGCATAAGTTCGTAGTGTTTTTTCGCTGTGAAAAACGTTTTTGAGATTTGTAGAAGAGAGAAATTAATCGATGAAAAATTTTTATCTTTGCATCTGCCACTATTTGGGTTGACTGGCATGAATCATCTTAGATTAAAGTGTTGAGAAGGCCTTCACCAAAGCCTGATGGTCTTCCTGAACATGGAGAATCACTATAGTCACAGTGGCCTTGTTCGAACCATTTTTGTGCATTGCTTTCGCCGATGGCATTCTTCCCATAAGATCACAGATGTTTCTGCCTTTGTTTCTCTATTACACTCGAACAGAAGAAAATGTCAGACGTGTGTTTTTTTTCCCATTTGACACTCCGTCTTCTATAGCCTACAAATAGCCCAAACTTTTTTAAATCTACAAATTCGTAATGAAAATGACAAATGACAAACAATATGCAACTTCCGAAATCGTAACAATGCCATACGATGCCAAATTGCTTCGAACTTATGCATAAATGCAGTAAATAAGAACTGGAGCTAATGATCCATCAAAATATAGATGTTACCTTAAAAAAATGAAAGGAAAAATCCCGTACCTGGATTTGAATCAGGGACTAAGAGTATCCAGCTTGTCACTGCGAGCAGATACATAAGGCTGTCTCCAAATATTCTAAAGATTAAAGCAGTCGACTAGAGGTCTAGTAATGAGGCAAGCATCTAGTTTGCAGATCAGGAATTCCACCTTCTAAAACCAATAGAAAGCCGATGAAAACTCGTAAAGTAATAAATAAGAACTGGAGTTATGCTTCAACATAAAATGAAAATATTAACATAAAAACATAAAATTCCACAAACAGGGAACACAAGTATTCAGCATCTTGCCTCTGTCCATCCTTTCCGTTTGTGTCTGCAGTGGCCCAGTTGATAGAGGCAATCAGTTGGAAACTCATGGTCCCTGGTTTGAATCCAAGTTGTGGAATTTTTCCTTCCATTTTTCATGTTAATATCTTTACGTTTCTTGAAAGTATAAAAATTGATGCATTGAGGATAACTGATCAAGAATTTTGATGACCAGAGTTTCAAAGAGCTTCAATAATCAAAAAATGCGTGAAATTACTTCAAGTTGCAGCCACTTTAGGGATAAATTTGACTACCATATTTACATGATTTCCAAGAGCTTGATATGCAGACGTGATTTTAATTTTGATACATTTGATTTAACAATTATTTTTAATAGTCTTTTTATTGCATGTTAAGATTTGTATGGTTTTACATATTCGCTAACTACATTTTTGCAGTCTCAATTCTTTTTATAAATTCTCAATCTTCTGGAATGTTGATATCCAAGAGATGGAATCTAAATTGTATTAGAATTGAAATGAACTGTTCCCCTGTTTAAAAAAAAAAAAAAATCGCAGAAATGTTGCCATCCTTATATTTGACGAACTTTCATTTACTATCTTAATTTTTCTAATATTAATCATTTGAATGCTCTAATAAAATTACTATATGCTTTGTAAATGGTAAATCGATTTATGTTAGGTCTAATTAAGTCACAATCATGGCACTGCTCCTTAAACTGTTAAAGAAAATTGCTGTGCATTTGAAAGAACATTTAGTTATTCACATGATAAATTTATGAGATCATCCATATTTAATAAATTCAAAAACTATTTGAAAGTTTCACTGTGTTTGCAATAAATCTTGTAAGGTGAAACTACTGTGCATGTAATTGATTGCAAATTGGAGCATAATTCAAAGGAAAGTTTAGAAAGCCAAAATTTAAAGAGACAATTTGAATTGTTATGATAAATTGAAATGAACATGATATCCAGTCCTGAATGTTTTGCCAAATATGTTAAAATCAAAATTTTATAAAAGAATATTTTGTTAACCTGTTTGATTTGAAATGTGCTACCTCCATACAGTGCTATCTCCCAAGTTGACTACAATTTTGACTTACTTTTCAACACTAGACCAGCCCATGAAATAGCTGGCCTGAAGAAATTCAAAATGGTGGATGGGGCAACCGTCAAATACTTCTCGGAATGGAAATTGGAAAACTCTAATTTAAGTTAATTTGATCGACATCATGATTACTGTTGCCCATTACCTTGAAGCTTGCATAAATGGTCAAGATTGCCCAGAAGTTAATTATGCCATTATATATAAGGCCAAGAACATTGCCCGTCTTCATCTCTTCTTGATAAGGTGACCGAATTGTATTGACGTGACCATGCCAGCATGAAAAAAAAAATCTATAGGCTACATTTAAACGAAAGATTGCGAAAGAACATTTTCAGCTTCACCTAATGGACACATACATTAATAAAATTTGATAGTTATTTTCTTGTTTGGGGATAGGCATCTTTTTTACTATTTTTAAGACCACATAAATTGGATCTTTTCTAAGTGTTGTAGGTATTTTCATTTTCAAAATAAATATAAATAAGTGCTGTGAAATATAAATTTTGGGAATTTAGGAATAATTTCAAATATTCTGATCTTAAGAAATGGAAAATTTCATCACAGTTTTAGAATTTTGTTACTAAAGTAGACTACTGGAAGTCCTCATCTGCCATTTTGGTTTTCAGGGAGAAATAGCCGGCTTAGGGAATACCGACTTGTGGAGAGAGCACTGTACTTGCTATGGCTTTGAAATCCGCCACTTAAATCAGCTGTTTATATCTAAAAGGATTACAGTCTTAAGTTTTGGTAATAAAAAAAATTAATTATAGTTGTCTGTAGATGAACGTAAAGAATTCATACGTACACGTGGAAATTCTTGTTGTATGCATTAAATCAGCTGAAATGAGGCAAATTGCCCTTGTATACAGAAACCTGCAAAGATGAAATTGATTCCAGTACTAAGAATTGCATGTACTTATAATCTGACAAACTTAAGATCGTTTGCAGTATCACATTTTTGATTTTATTTTCATGAAGTGCAGGAAAGTAGTATTCGAAATATCACAGAAAACTGTGTTTATAAATCTTTCATCTACAATTTTTTAACATTTAAAAAAAAAAAATTATCAAAGAATGATTTCTAAGATGATTTATGGAGGCTAAGATTTGCATGATTGGTCTCTTGAAGCCATCTGATAGCGGCTAACTTCAACTGGAAATGACCTTGCAGGTTCTTAAAGTTTGTCAGACTACATTTTAAATGCCCTAGTTATCATAAATGCATTCCTTTTCAAATATGCATACATTCCTTAAACTTGTGTTCATTTATGCAAAATCTACATAAATACTTTGTATAAGACATGCCTGTCAGTTATGTTATTATTTATGAAGACTTATAATGCATCGTTTTCCTCTTTTTCTTCAAGAAATAGTTATTATATACATGTGTCAAATAACAAACATTTTAGCCAGTCGTTTTCATTGACCATTATATTTCTGTGAGGCATAACATATTTTGAATATTATACATTTACAGTAAATTTGCATAGGAGAAAATTAATTGTATATTTTTTACATTGCATTAACTGAACCAAAATATATTTTTTTAATATATTTTTTCAATTATCTTAAAGGTCTGAATTTTTTTTTATTTGTTTATTTTGACAGCAATATATTTCAAATCTTTTCCATTAATTTGATGTCATCTTTCAGATGAATGAAAATTTATTTTATCTAGTCTGCATTGAAAATGCTTAATAGAGTTAGCACTGTTAATAAATAACTACAGTATTCAAAAGTACTTTCTTTAATATTGACAAATATTGATTTTTTTTTATTTTTTTTTTTTATCTATATCATTTCTTCAACTCTGTTTTAGATATTTTTGCATGCATTAGAAATATTTTGGGCTTAATTTCTTTAAATTTTTGTGCCTTTTGTTAATCAATCAGATTATCTTAACTTTATTGGTTAATAACAAACAGTGCTATTTTTCTATAAAGAATAAATTTCTAGTAAATATATTTTATTTATGTACGGAAGAATTAAAACTAATACTTATTTAAGTACAGCTATATTGTACAGTCATCCATCTTATGGTTGAAAAATAGCACTGAGTGTAAACAATGTATGTACAAAATAAGTACGAGTAACGACTTAACCCTTTCATTGTCTGTATAACGTGGCATTGTATAGACATGTTTGATATTATAATAAGTGCTGCAAGTTTGACCTAAGATTTTTATTAACCTTGATATCATAAAAAAAACTTTTTTTTTTTTCAATAAGAGGCTTGTACTGACAGTAATGTCTGTCATATTATAATACCAGGAATGGATATGAAGGGGCATAGCAGTTGCACATAGAATAGCTTCTTCTTACAACATGATGCTATAAATATTCACCACTAGTGATTGTTAGCACCATTGTTTAACTCATTTCTCCGATTCAGTTTAGAATCTCCTTTTCAGGCCTTCCGTTAATAGCTTTAACATTGTTTTGCTTTTTCCATCCATCTTTGCACATTATTTTCATCAATTTTGGGCTTTCAGAACCGTGGACATGCGGAGAGGCATTGACTGCTCTTAGGTAGTCTGAGGTATCTGGTATTAGGTGCTCACCAACTCGTCCTCCAGTTCCCGTACATTGCGAGGTGGTCGTGTAGCAGCAGGAATCCATTTCTCCAGTCTACTCAGCTTATGATGCACATTTCCGAATTCTCTTAACAGCAGTATGTTCTTCTTGATCAAGGATATAATAACTGCTCTTCTTTTCTTTTCATAATCTGACTTAGAAACGTTAAAATTGTCAGTTTGGCAGCAAATATTGCATTACTGAAGGTATAAAAGTATTATATTTGGTTAAAGCAAAAGGAAATCCTGCGTAAAAGTTGTAATACTGAATTTATTCAATGCATGTAACAACTTGGAATGTAAACATTCTATTATTTTGCTGTATGGAAAGTCCGCATTTAATATTGGCTTAACTATGTATACCTTCACTCAAATAAATACCAGTTCAATAAAGCAAAATGCTGGTTTAATCTCTAAAATAGGCCTCATTTGATGCAATACACTGATGCTAACGAATTTAGTCATCAAACCACTTTTTTACGGGCACTTTCCAGTATGGCCTTCAGCACTTGCGAATTTTGTTTTATGATCTCAAAACATATTCCCCGAAGTAATAATTTGAGATTGGATAACAGGAGAAAGTCACACGGGCCATATTTGGTGAATACAGTGTTCAGTTGATGGCATTCATTGAGTTTTTGGTATAAGAGCTGATGTGTGGAACAGTGCATTATCATGGTGTGAAATCAAAGAATTGTTCTTTCACAAATCTGGCCTTTTCCAATGCTTCATTGCGAGAAATTTCATTGGCAACATAAAATTTGAAGCAAACTCTTTGTTCGATATTTTTTCCATTTCTAAATTCCAGAGCATACTTCAGGTCGACTAAGAAAACCAGCAGCTCTAAACAACTGTTTAGCAGGTGGCACCAAAACTCTACATGACAATTACAGCAAACAAAAAATATTCATACTTGTTATGCATGCTTTTTAAATGAAAAATTCCCAGTATTTATTTGACTGAATGACCCCTCTGAAATTCAGGGAAAATGGCAAACTGACATTACTTCCTGTACAATCCTCGTATGAATTTATCTCTTTTGGTTTTATCATTTTTTTTTTTCATGTTTAAAACTGTATACAGGGAACTGACAAAGAAAGGGTTGAGACATCAAATTTTTGCACCTTTTTAACACGTTCAAAGTTTGAATGCATGACAATGTGTTTGCAGTGTATTAAAATGATCAATCACGTTAAGATTTACAAATGCCTTTAAGCATATTGTTTTTCACATTCTAGCTTTAAACCCTTTCTTCAAATTTATAATCTTACAAAGAATCCAATTAAATAACCAAACAGTATTATTATTCGTGTAAAAGAAACATATTAAATTATGTTAAAAAAAACAACCTATCCAAAGATTAGTAACATGATAAAATTTTAATCTAAATTTACAAATTCCAAATTGAAAAATACCGCTTTAGTGTTTGGCAAAGCAAAAAACTATTACTCAAGAAAAGTTGTATGAGGATCGCTCCGAAAGTATTGCCTCCTATTATTTTGCATTAAAACTGCAACAGATAGAAAAAAAAATATTAGAACATACTCTTTGCTACAGAATATTATTTCTCCACATAGCCACCACCATTGGCAAGATGTTTTTGTGAGCGATGAATAAGAGCTTACATTTTATCCATTGTTTCACTGTACAGTATAATCCGCTTAATACGAAATTGAAGGGACTAAGGTTTTCTTTCGTAATATCCAAAGGTTGTATATAAATGTAATGTATTAAATTTGACAAGATTATACCATAAAAACCAAAATTTATTGTTAATTACTTACAAAAATAATCAAGAATAGTTGATTGCTTTTGCCTGCTTATCAAATCTTTTAATGTACAAAATTATTTATTTTGAAAAATCTCATCTGGAACATCATTTTCGCACATAATACAAGTTTAGAGGATTTCTAAAGCTTCCTTATCCTTCTTTGATGGCGGAAGAACAGAAACTTCCTGTTCATTGTTTTCATAGTCATTGTTGTCTTCATCCAATTCATCACTTTCTTTTTCCTGACGAACCTCCTCGACAATATTGTCAGCGATTAATGGCGGCAAAGTGATCATGGCATTGTCTGCGTTTACAAAATTGGTTTACCAGTGGTTGGTCAAAACTTGGACCAATAAGAAACAATCTATGATCACCATACATATGTGATGTGTATCATGGGATTGAAAATATGCTCGTAAAAACAGAAATTAAGAAATTTACTTGCATTTTTCTTAAAGTTTTATTTAAATGCAACTAAATTTCTTAATTCGAGGAAATATTCAGTGGTCACAATGTGAACTGCGCTTATCTGAAATTGATATAAATAAAACGTTTCATATTAAGAGGATGATTTTACATGTAAAATTCACTGAGGAAGGTCGGGGCAGGAAATCATTTCGTAATAAGTGTTTTCGTATTAAGTGGATTATACTGTATTAACATCCATTGTCTGATATCTAGAAAAATTTAACCAATGAGCACCATCAAAGATTTTCTCTGCACAGAGGAATTCAGTTACAAGCCTGTGCTTCCATGCCAGACTACTCCTTTGGTAACATATGTTGCATAATAATAAAATTTAATGAAATATTAGCAGAAAGGTTCAACCTCTACTATTATATCACCAATATCCTTTAACGACATGGGCCATAATAAAATGAGGGGGCATCACTTTTGGAACAACTTTTGTACTATGCTTAATGAAAAGATTAGAGCAAAATTGAAGCATGTTAGGATGGGAAATTGATAGGTATAATTTATTACCAGAAGTAATTTTCGCTTTGATGAAACACTGTTTGGTTAAAAGTAGTCATTTGCAAATCCAAATATCTGCTGTAGCAGGAATAGAAAATTAAGGAGAAAATGCTTTCTCTTCAATCTGAAGTAATTTTTGAAGTGTAATGTATCGTTGTAAAGAATGCTCTATTTTTTAACATTTGAATAGTGTTTAGTTTTAAGTAAATCACCACTCCGAAAAGCAGCATTTACCATACTCGTATTCCTGCCCATAATGCTGAGATTTTTGTTGTTTATTCTGAATGATTTTTATTTAATTATTTTTTTCTCTACTTTTATATGAAATTATTAAAGAAAAATGAACTAACTTACAGGAAGAAGAAAAAGTGTGGTACCAATCTGAACAGGTTTGTCAACCGTTTCTTAATAGTGGCTTAACAAGAAATTTGATAGCAATGGGATCATGTTGTTATCGTGAAAAACCAGCTTCTTATCTGCAGCAAGACTTATTGTGAAGTGATAGGGGAAAACGTAAATTTCTTTAAGGAATTCATTTATAAGAATTGAAAAAAAAAAAAAAATCAGCAAAATGTATTTTAGAACACGTTTACTGAATAATGCTTATTTTGTAACCTGTACACAGATTCTTAATATTAAATTACCTGACATCCATCTGCTTGAATTTGAATTTTTTTTTTTTTAACTAGATTATAACTATTCTTTAATCAGATTTAATTTCCTTTTTCATAATCTAAAGATATTTTGTAGGTGGTTTTGCAGTCACAGCAGTTACAAATTTTTCAATTTACAAAAGAAAAGTGCCATAACAAATCAATGCTTAACACAAAATCTGTTCCGTGTCACTGGCAATCTGAAAAGGAGAGCTAATAAAAGAAATTCATTTCAGACATTTTCATCCACTGCCAATAAACACTGTGGTGTCATAGCTTTCAGATGCATTACATAAATCACAAAATGGTATTTTCAAATGCCATCAAACAGACATGGATACAAATCTGCATGTCATTTTAACACATTTACTCGTGTATAAGTCTGGTTAATTAAATCTCAGAACTCATCCTAAAAGTCTAGTTATCCACAAGTCAGTGCTAGTTTCCATGGAATTCTGGAGAACTTGAATAAAAAAATGTATGCTTCAATTTGATAAGTTCTGTAAGTCTTCACATGTAATGTGAATCTGCGCCTTGTTTTCTAAAAGGAAGTAAAAATTCATAATACGTGAATGGAAAATTTTTGTCGTCATCATATGATCATGAAAGTGAGCACCGTATTTGCCAGACTATAAGTCACATTTTTTTCTCCCACAAATTTTGGTTCTTCTGCACTCCTGTGATTAATACAGCAAATGTGACTTCTATTTGAAATTTATAAGAAATTCGAAGACTCCGATGTCGAGAAACTGTAAGGCTCTTCTGCTAATTTTAATTCACTGAACTTTAAATACAATAAAGAAATGGATGATTAAATAGGCACTGCAAACAAAATTGTTGCACATCCGAGATCAGATAGTGCTACCATAGCATTGCAAACAGCTTTAAGCAGATAATTTTAAATTTTTATAAAAAAACACATTTTAGGCAGTTTTGAGATTGTTAAAATGCACTTTTAAAGGCGATGTATATATTGTTTTTTTCCTTAATTTTCACAAGAGCGACTTATAGTCCGGAAAATATGATAAATGTCTCAGGAAAATTGCTCTGTGTCCCACTTGCTACATGTACTTTTACCCAACTCTTGACAAACTAATACAATCGAACCTCATGATCTCAAAAAAATTTTATTTCCCTACATTTTCACTATTTAATGTAATTTTCCCTCATTATCTTGAAATATTTTCTCAGAAAACCTCGCTATGTCGAATTTTGACTTTGTGTGCCAGCAAAATGCAAAGTATTTAAAAACATAAAAATGATAAGTTTTTTTTTTCATGTGAAAACGAAAAAATTTGATGTTACTTCCATTAAAGTTAGGCAATTCTCTTGCATTACGGAAAAAAAATCAAGAAAAAATTTTATGATCATGTTGCCAAGTCTCGGTCGTGTATGGGATGATTGAGCATGCACAGTTTGTGCATTTCTGACACTAGTGGCTCCTCTTGTACATGGCTTAACTTTATACATGTGCCGTATTCTTACAGTACATTTAATAACTTAAAAATCTTGATTTAAAAGTAACTCTGCATATCTCAAAACCTCTTTATCTCGAATTTTTTTCTGTTCCCGTGAAATTTGAGATATCGGAGATCGGCAGTTCATTCTTTTCAAGGTCATCACCAAAATGCTGGGTGCCGACCTGGTGGCCGACAACACTGAAAAATAGGCTTTCCAGTTCTCAAATCAGTCGTGTCGCGGTTCCAAATCCTGTCGTTAGCATGAATGTTAATGCTTGCTCGGAATACGTAAAGATAATGGTCATGGGGAATTCTTAGGATCGTGTAAAGATATTAGCCATGAGAAAGGACACCAAAGACTTAATGTTGACGTGCTCAAAAATCTAATCAGCCCACCCACCAACCCAAATGCTGGCTAAAGCAGAGTGGGATACACTGTACTTAAGTACGGCTTCACTGCATGATTCAAATGTTTTGGTATGAAAAAAATAATTTGGACTGTTTAATCCTTAGTTGTGAACAAGAATGATTAAGGCTTATCTAAAGTTCTGAGACGTCATCTAAATTTTTCATCGACTTATACACGAGTATACACGGTACTTTGAATTATTCTGTTTGATTTGAACTGCCACAAATGCTTTTTGGATAGGTTGGTGCAATCAGATCAGGTTACACATACAAAATCACTTAAAAAAAATTTTTAATCTTATAACGTACATTTTGTAGTCCTTTTATGAAATGGGCACACAGTGTATGAGAATTTCTGTTTAATGAATAATATAAGAACCATGTAATTAACTTAAAAAGTAGTCCGTTTGATAGCAAGTAATGATTCATTCGTAGGAGGACCAAACATTTAAGGGATAGGGTTTGCATTTTTTAACATGTTTATTCTCGTGACATAGATTGAAAGCATGGGCATACTATACAAATTGCCTTTTAAGATGTAGATTTTACCGAATGAATTGCTCATTGTGGACTTGAAGGGTTGCATATCCTCAATGCATAGCCTGTCGTGTATTTGCTAAGAATGAAGTTTTAGTTTAAATATGCATAATTAGGAACAGATAATTTTGTTTGCTAAAATTTAACTTTATGGCTGATGATAATCATTCAAAAACCTTCGAAGCATTATTTTGTTTATCACTTGGCTGCTTCAGTCCACATCATTGGCAGCCTGCTGCATAATGTAATATCAAAAAGAAGGCTCACTGCACTTAAATTCATCTTTTTTTCTTTGACAAAGTTTTCTTTTCTTATTTGTTCTACGTTTTAAGAAAAGATTGTATAATAAAAGCATTTCAGTTACGTTATTATTATAATAATAATAAGTTCCCTTTAATTTAACAAAAAAGTGAAGCCATTATTGAAAATCATTTTTCACGACAATCATTTGCATGATTAGTTAATGGAAAACAAAAATTGGTTTTCATGTGATTAATTTTTCAGTTTATTAGCAATGTTATGTTATTTTTGTTTACAACTTTCGATGGATTCTTTATAGATCATTCAACGAAAGATTGCTTGTTATGGCAAGTAACTATGTGATAACCATTTTATACTTTACCAATTTTTTTTTTTTTTGTGTTCTATTCTTTTACTTGACTATATCTAGAAGTCTTTCGTTGCCTGGGCTATAGTTGTTTATTTTATAATTACTCTGTCATTGTTATATTAAATAATACCAAAAGCTTTGTAAAATTTTCTCAAAATTTAAATGATTATTACCGTAAACTTTATATTAGGATTCTAAACGTGTAATAATGTAAATAATAAAAATTTCAACAATTTATGTTGAATCTATTGATGTATATAATGTTTTTTGATTTTATTTTTTTCAATTGTTAATTAAAATTTATTGTAATAATTTTTAACCTTCAAGAATACAATTTACAATTTATCTCTCTTAAATTTGTATGTTTTAATGACTTTTCACTTTTAGTGTCCAAAAAGTACCACACCATAGGTGAAATTCTAATATGCAAGTGCTGTATGCATTAGGAAATTCAAGGGTTGAGAGAGATAGCCATGGTTAGGGCCTGTTTTAGGCAAGGGCCAATGGACGAGATTTCATTGGGCCCATGGTATAAAAAAATGGAAACAGTCCCTGACTATCGGAGATATTGGAGCCAACAGCATCAATCTGTAAAATTGATATAACCAAAAAGAAAAAAACCAAGTGAATGTATGAGAAAACCATCACTGAGAAACTGAATGAGGCCAGCTTGATTTTTCCATCTCCCACCAAAATTCCCAGACTTTTTTTTTTTTTTTTATTTCCAGTACGAATCCCACATTTTTCCCAGCGCTAACGAATTCCCGTACTTCCCAGATCGCTGGACATCCTGATACCATAACACTCTCTTTTAAATAATTTTTAGGTATTTATTTATCACACTATCATAGGATTTATGCATAAATATATTAATATCCACTCTTAGTACATTAAAAAAAATGGGAATGATTTCCCACATACATTTTCTTCCACTCAATATTTTAATATATAAATTCTTTATTCATTCCTCTTTGTTATGCATTCAATTCTGGGATCCAACAATGAGTCACAACGTCAACAGACTTTACCGACTCCAGAAATGGTTCTTAAGAATCTTATTCAAGATCCGTAAACCAAATTCTGTATTCCAGTACTCTCATTTGCTCAATATTTTACACGAGTATTTCTCTCGTGAAGAAATCACAGGTCCAAAAGAAAATTTATTTCGATGCACTAAATTGAGCGGCATTCACTTTCAGTAGCTACATTCAAAAACTCTGTGTTAGTCATGTTAAACGTGTCATATTGCTAAAATCTGATGTCACTTCCTGCATGAATCGTATCCCGTGTCACACCTAGCACGGAGCACGGGCTTTTTACGTCCGTGTTCGTGTTAGTTCTCTAGCACGACATTGGCGTGCATGCTCATTGTGGCATTCCTCATCTCTCTCATGAAAATCCGTAATGGTCGCAAAACATTGTTAAGGGACATTGTTAGCTCTAAAACAATACAAATCATAAACGTCCAAGTAATCACAAGCTATGTTCAAAAACTCCGTGCTAGTCGTGTTAAGCGTGTCGTGTTGCTAAAAGTCTGATGTCACTTCCTGCATGAACCATGTGCCGTGTTGCAAAACGCCTAGCACGGAGCACGGGGTTTTTTCATCCATGTTCATGTATAGCCTTCTCTAATCATGTAGGCTGTGGCATTCCTCATCTCTCTCATGAAAAGCTGTAATGGCAGAAAAACGCCGCTTCCCTGAATATTTTAGTTATACTAATTAATTGCGCCATCATCCCATGATTAATTAGTGTAGAAGGAACTCTGTTCAAGAACATTGGTTATGGAAAGCAGAAAAGTTATTTTTCATAATCGGAGAAGATTGGGTCGAAAGTAAAGTGCCTATCGCTAATAGCTCCACTATCTCCATCTGGCGGGAAAATTGTAACCACGATAATTTTTTTATTTTTTATTTATTGTAATCCAATACGTCCATCCAGGGCCTGTATGGTCGGAGGCCGACGAGTTGGGTCCCTGGATGGACCTGGATTAACGACTGCTGTAAGATGGTTGCCTGATGTTGCTGAACTTCCCTGAAGTTGTGTGTTCAGTAGAAGCCCACCAGGCTATAGCCTCCCCCCTCCGTAGAGACGACTTACTGGATAATTAGGACACAACTTACTGGATCTTAACAACCTGTTCATTTAGCTGATTTCCATTGTTATTTCGGGCAGACAAAACAATACCGCCTAGAGAGAAGGCATGCTCACGGAAAAATCATACATTGTTACATCATCTACGGTAGGGACAATTTTGTGCTTATTATTGATAGAAATATGATCAACAATACCCTACCGTAGGTGATGTAACAATACTCTGCCTGATCGGTCTCAACTCAAGTGGCAGCACAAATTGTGCTCGACAGCACAGACAACACGAGCACATACAAAAATTAATGTAGCACAGATCATGCTATAGCTTAACACGACACGCTTAACATGATTAGCATGGAGTTTTTGAATGTAGTTAGTGTTTTGTACACTCAAAATAGTAATGCCTTGCTGTGCTCCCAAATTAATGGCCTCTCTCAGTACTCAAAGAAAATTCACGTTGATTCTAGAGGTTACCGTTACGAATGTCCCGTAACCAACAAGAGGAGAAATGAGTTAGAGAAGGCAATAGATCTTATTTAAGATAGGAGCACGCAAAGCCCTCACTTTCTCTTCATACCACTCTTCGCAATAACCGTTCCTCTAATAGAAAATATTATTTCTGAAAATGCTAAACTATATCGTCATTGTATTGTAAACAGCACCGCTTTGCTCTCATCCGTTCCAAATCGCAGTTGGCTGTTCATCTCGATGTTGGTATCTGTAAACTCTCACTATACAGGCGAATGAGTTCTCTAACTCATTTCTCCTCTTGTTGGTTACGGGACATTCGTAATTTTTATTTTTAGGATTTACTATGTTCTTTGTTTATTAAATTCTAAATCAACAATTATTCTCTCCACTCCTGTCACTATCAGTTACAGGGTGAAAAGCAACAGAAATAGCTTGCAATATTAACCAAGCATTAGGCGAAGGAACCGTGAATGCCTGGCTTGTTCAACATTGGTTCAAAAAATTTCGCGCTGGTGATGAGGACCTCAGGCGACCGTTGACAATGATGTCTTGCAAATAATTATTAAAGCTGATCTGCGTAAAACTTGCAGAAGAAATAGGCATCGGTCAGCTCCAAAATCATTTTCAAAGCCAAATCTGCACCTGCAGAAGGTTATGATGACAGCTGTATGATGGTCAGTAAGTGGAACCATCCAGTACAGGTTCTTGAGATTGGGTGAAACAACAATAACAGCTGCAAAGTACTATCAAGAAATTGACAAAATGCATGAACAATTGTGGCACCAAAGTCTAGCACTGGTCAATTGAAAGGGGCCAATTCTTCTGAATGATAACGCGAGACCACACACTGCAAAAGTGACCGCGAACAAATCTCAACGAATTGGATTATGAAGTATTGCCTCACTCCGCCTACTCATTCAACCTGTTGCCTATTGATTACCATTTTTTTCAAGAATCTTGACAATTTTCTGAAAGGGAAGGTTTTCAGAAAAAAATGAAGCCACAGAAATAGCCTTCAAAGCATTCATCGAATCCAGAACTCCAGAATATGTGATAGGCAAACATAAAATCCTATGCAGCCATATTGGTTCCAGTCTGGAAATTGACCTTATTTTTAAATAAACAAATAAATTTTCAAAATTAATGCGACTTTATATCTTCGACATAAACGATTGATTTATTGGTTGCTGCAAACCATTGAAAATCGACAAATCAATTCCAGAAAAAAGTTGATTTCACATCGAAAAACCAATTATCGCTAGCACTAGTATATATAAAACTTGGGAGATTCGTCTATCCAGTGATACGATCATGTTTGCTATGTCTATCATAGTTGACTGACTGAATCGTAAGGGGTTGTTATCACGATACCAAGCAAATCATGGTTACTGTTACCTCGACTTCCAAAATCACGCAGGGAATTATAAATCATTCTGTATTCGGAATAGAGAGCGAGAGAGAGAGAGAGATAAAGAGAGAAAGAGAAAGAAAAAAAAAGGCGAACAGCAATAATTTATTTATTTTTTTAATTTTCTTTAATAAAGAAGTGATCAAAATATTACAGTTTTAAATAATTTCAGATGAATTTTAAAAAACTGAAAGACTAACAGTATCCAGAAGACAAAGGCTTTGTGGATTTTTTCCCTATAGAATAAGAAAACTATTCTAAATTAATGTAAATCATTCTTAAATTCTTTATTCATAATTCTCATGCAACCATTAAAAATCATTCAACTTCGCTTTCAAAAACAACTAAATATTTATAAATAAGCCTTTGCAGATAATTTTTCTTAAAGTATCTTTTAGAACGCTCATAAAAACATAAAATTATTAATGATGACGAACTGTTATCACTTTTGCATAAACTTCTATGACGATGGTTGATGAGTGATGAAAATAAGTGCCGTGAATTTCTTAAAAACAAAAATAGCACGCGTGATTCTTCAATGGTTTCTCATGATTAAAATGAAGAACAAAAGGCAAGTCAGCAAAGTCTTTATTTGAGCTTTGGCTTGTTCATGCCACCACGGCCACCTGGGCCGACGTTAGCACCTCGTCCTCGTCCACCAAATGCTCCTGAAAGTTATTCAAAAAACAATTAATTAAGAAAAACTATCTGATTTTATTCAGATATTGTATTGGGTTGTTTGACATAATATTTGTTTTCGTCTGTATATGATGAAAAGGGAAAATCATTAACTAAAGGAAATTTCAGCACACAATAAAATTTATACATTAATATATTTAATATTTGGTTATATTAATATTTGTTATAAAATTAGTAAATTAGTAAAGAAACTCCAATTTTGCAGGGATTGACTGTAATGGACACAAAATCTATGCTTTGTAGAAATTTCCTCTATGATATTATACAATACTATGCTGGTCCAAATGTTCAAACCTGGCAAATTGATTGATTGTTTGAATCTTTCGCTACAGACAATAATGGCTTGACCAGATGTCATTCTAGGAGGAGGACCGATAACTGCTGAGTAAAGATGGTGTGCTTGCTAACATCGTGTGGGCCAAACGAAAAAATGCGAGTGAAATCCACCATAGCAATATCTCCAGGTGGTGCAGATTCTTCGAAGAGGGCTGAGAAAATATTTCTGACGAATCACAAACATCCACCCTACAGTCCAGATCTCGCACAATCTTACTCTTGGAACCAATGAAGAAATTCCTAGGAGGCCAATGCTTTGGTTCGGAAGAAGAAGTAAAAATCAGCCGTGCGGAGATGGCTATACAACCAAAAACGAGGTGTATTGAATCTGGTGCCAAGATGGAACAAACGTGTTGAGAGACTTTGTGCATACGTCAAAAAATAGGTAAAACCTGCACCTTTCTTGTGCATTGTTTCATTTTTGCTTATTATTAAAATGTTGCCACAAAACGTCGTTCTGCGTTACTTTTTGATCCTCTCTCGTTGAAAGCAAGCAGTTGTCTAAGCACATATTAGATATTCTCTATACCAACTTCATAAAATGTTAAGCAGTCAAACGTCGCTATAGTAAATCCTGCTTATAACAAACCCGCAATAAAACGAACAAAATTTTTGATCCCATCCAGTTTCCTAAACATATATGCAGTATAATGTTATTTTATAACCGCCAAATGTATGAAAATCTGATAATAACAAACTTTAATGGTTTCTTCAAATTTTTAGAAAAATTTTTAGAAAAAATTACAATAAAACATACTTTACGTTACTGTCACTGATCTTTTATTTCCATCCCGCACCCCCAACTTTTATTGTATTCAACCACAGACCCAATTCTTGGAATGCATTATCATTGATCATGGGACAAACCAAAGCAAGAGGATGCGAAACGCTAAAATTTAAAGGCAAAAAAGTGCAAGGTTGGAAAAACATCGAAAGTGCAAACCACAGTTCTTGCATGTGCCGACAGGAATGGGACTGAAGTTTTCTGCTGCGAGTGATGGAGTAGTTTCAATTTTTGGACAAAATATAGATAAAATTTTCCTGAAATCTGCATCACGATACTGTTTTTGTACTCAGAGCTTAAATAAAAGTTAAAATGATCAAAAATTTGCCTTATTCATTTTTTGTATAATTATGCATAAAATGAACATTCTTAAATATAAATTTATATTTTTAGAGAAAGTTATGTTATTTCAAGGGACGGGTCTAAACCATGACGATTATGGTAAGTAATCCACGATTCCATTTTTGTTATCAGATCGGATATAGCACTAAAACTTCACTCCTTGAAGTTTGTTATAGCAGGGTTCAACTGTATCGAAATTGCCTTTAATTAATGATTTTCCCTCTTACTTCAAATTATCTTACCCCGTGACGTTCCTCTTCCTCTCTGAGCAGCACCACCTCGTTTAGCATCGCCACGTCCTCGGCCCTTGCTTACAACTTCTTCCTTTACCATGTCAATAACTTCATCTGGGATACGCAAATATTTGATTGTACTTCCCCGAATATAACACTCGGGCATGCGCCAAAACTTATCTCCATCCTTAATAATAATAAAGGAGAAAACATTCATTATTCATCCCAATGTTTTTACCCGTAATCTCTCTATCTCAAATCAGAATCTAAGACTAACCCTGCTCGTACAGATAACTTCACGGAGATTAATATTCATCCACGTGTCGCAGCTAACTAAATGTCCGTTGAACGTTTCACCATTCTTTAATTCCACCAACTGGAAAAAAATAGTGAAAACAATTTAGTAATCTATATATGTGTATTATTAAAATAAAATGTCGTAAGTAAAATAACTTTTCATTACTGTAAATATTCCTTAAAAAGATGGAAAAAAAATTGATAAATTAAATGAAGAAAAGTACCGAGATGTAAAACGTTTAACAAGATCTCCAACGGTTACCTATCAATAAAGTGACATGTAAGGTTTTCAAATTTTAATAACTCCGAAAGTCATTGGTCGAACTTTCTTTTGCCAAATCATTGTTTTTGGTCTCACTTTCATTGAACAGAGAACTTATATATGGTAGCAATAGCCTTCAATAGCAAAGGATATCCGAGTTATGCTTTTGATCTTTAAATCATTGATTTCCATTGGCTTTTGGTCGTGAATGATGCCTTTGATATCACATGAAAGAAGAATCTGCTGGCATCAAATCTGACAACGAAATGGCCAACTGATGAACTTGGGAGCCAAGATTTCACCACTCGCACGCAACATAGCGAATCGTGATATCACAAGTTTGCTGTTCCATGACAGATGGCGACAACTTATATAGCACTATGTTTAAATGACAATAACATGATCATTTCATCTTTAATATGTTTTAATGGAATACTAATTTAATCCGTTTATCTTTGTACTACTTATCGTACTATGTATCTTTTTAAATATAAAAATAGAAGGGGGGGGGGGGGCAACCATTAATCGTAATTTATGATGAATTTTGAACTAAAGAATTCATTGTAAACTGGTTCGTTGATTCCCTCTTTTTCTTTTGGACAATTTCTAAAATTTTTATCTTGTCCATGTTTTCAGACTCGATCCCATTCTAACACTGTTTGCAGTCCACCAATTAAGGCAAAATATAGATACCTGTGCAAAGAAAAAAATGCCTGGATCGAAGTATTCCTACCATATCGTACAAAAGCAGAAGAGAACTGAGTGTTTGTTGTAAATTGATTGCCTCAAAAGGCGCTCCTCTAAAGGGCCAATGAGAACATTTTTTACGTAGCTCACCTTTCCCAGAGCCAATGTCTAACATTGTTGGACAAGTTCCCAATGCCGAATTCGTGACATAAGGAATCGCAAAATAAAGGGGCAGCTGTGTACTTGTATTAAGCATCAGATGTGTTACGATAAGCCGTCACTAGAAGAAATTAATACGTAAATGAAAATCTGAAGTTAATGATAAGGTAATGATATTATTGAAGGGATAAAATAGAAGGAAAAATTCCGCAACAGTGATTATCATGCTAGTTGCCTCTACTCTACTAAATGGGCTATCACATTCATCTTATGCATGTTCATTAGCTTTCTGATGGTTTGAAATGGAGGAATTCCCGATCTGCAATTGGGTCCCTGCCCTATCATCGGGCTTCCATTTTGAATTGCTTCCTTCTTTACTTTCATCATTTCCAGCATAAAAGGCCATACGATGCCATAGATATTGTTTAAATTTTAACAATGTTTCTATGCTGTGAAGCATTGACTGCATTTCACAGACCATCGATTTTAGGCATGTCTAAAACTGAGAATAGTCGCGATTGATCAAGATGACGACCCTATTTCAGATTAAAGTCTCTTATATCTCGGTCACACTGCGAATGATGATTCAGCTCAATTGTGATTCGACGGATCATGATTGATGGTCGAGAAGTGTCCACACTGTATGTGCGCTTGTGTGATTGATCAACACCATCTAGCGAGTGATAGTTGTACGATTCAGTTCCTAAAATGGCTGAACACGAAGCAACATTTTTGCTCCTTCAACACCATCAAAAAATATAGTGGAGTACAATCAAAAATTTAGTCAATACCTATAATGAACCTCCAGAGCCTCGTTTTCGATCATAATTTGAGGGGAACGTTGTTGAGTGAATCATCATCCGTGCGAGCGAATCACAATCCAACAAATGACAATCCGTTCACATTGCAATTCTCGATCATGATCCAGATGTGCAATTTAAATGAGGTATTACAGTGGATAACATCAGGAAGAATGACAAGAAGAAAAATGAAGATACGCCCCATTAGTTTCCTTCGACTGGCTACTTGTTTCAACGTTATATTTACCATTGATGTTTTATTATTATTACGGTCAGACCCCGACTTATGTCATTTCACAAAACTGTCTTATGTCATTTATAAATTTCCACCATTGTTTCGGTGTTATGTCGCTTGTTTCACACTTACATCAGAAAATGCGATTTGCCTTCCCAAAAAAATTTATAAAATATGCAACACTGTTCGGTTATTATCATGAATCGCGAATGTTTCGACTTACGTCACACTTTTCGGGAACCAATTAGACATAAGTAGGGGTCTTACTGTATTGGTCCTTGGAGACAGTCTTGCTGTCCCGTGTCCGTTACAGCCAGTTGTTAATAATTTGGAAACCTCAGGCAAGGGCATGGAGGATTCTGCATAATAATCTGCAACACCCATTCCACATTCAGCGAGTGCAATCACTACTACCTGGGGATTACCCAGCACGAAGAACATTTTGTGAAGGAATACGGCACGTTTATTGTTTGATCTCATCAAATTGCACATTTCTATATATTCCAACTCATTACTTTTATGGAGATTTAGATATGGAATACGTTTTATTAAGCTGCAGACGCATTATGATAAACCATCATTAGCAGAGTTAAAGCAAACGGGCAAGGTTTTCATGCTGTTGATGATGATATTAACGGAAGTGAAAATCTGACGACCTGGATTCGAACCAGGGACCACGAGTATCACGCTCGTTGCAGATGAATTACCAGGAGTTTGTTAAATTCCTTATATTATACATTTACTAAAATTTAGATATACCGCAATAAAATACAAATTTAAATATTAAAATAATAAAATAAAAATATTTGAGCATCCCCATGTTTTCGAATAAGTTATAACAGGATTCAAAATAAATTAATAAAATAATGAAATTTTATTTAGTGGAAAATAAGATGACCATGTAGTTTTATGTTTTAACGACAATACTAAACTCATACCATCGGGTGATTTTGCGCTGTCCGTAACAGTGACAAAGGCAACTGGAATAAACAAATAATAGGTTTAAAAAAATGTTAATTTACAACTGCGTTTATACAATTTTTGGACCTGATTCATAAAAATTTCGATAGAAAATTAAAAGTTGAGACTTACCATGGCGAAATCATGAAATTCTTTCCGTCTTCACGAGAATATGCAGATGAGTACGAGTATTATAACCAGCAAGGCAAAGACGTAGGGACGAGTATTAGTAATGAATATTATTAAGTTAAATTTCTTACATATAAATTATGGTTAAACCTAAATTATAAAAATCTAAAACGTTCGGTTCAAATCTTCAATCGTCTCATCGAAATTGAAAACTACGATTCAAGGTGAAAGTACGCGGAATTAGCACCAGGTGGCGAAAGGATCAATGGTCTTTTGCAAACGATTCATTCATTTATTCATAACCTGCAGTTAAAACAAAGTTTAGTACTGTATAGTATGCAACTAGTTCGTAAGTGGTACTCTGATTTTAAGGAAAGGAGATGTATTTGTAAAGAGTATGGCAGGAATATAGGCTGGATGTCAGCTACAAAGGGTCCACACTGATCGCTTGTCATGCTTTCAATCAAATTCTTTCTCCATGTTTATGTTTCTGAATTTCATTAAAAGTTAGTTACACGTGTTTCAAACTATATGCTAGTCATGTATATTAAAGTGATACGAAAAATTTCCGATGCCAGTAATCGAAATAACTAAATATTAGCAACACAAACAAACAAACAAAAAAGTAACAGATGATCCCCTTCAACTGATGTAATGAATCTAACAGAACCAGAACATACGATTATTTTTAATCTATTATTTTTAAAATCTTCTAAATTGCCATCTATTATTTTAAAAACCACAATCATTCCTCGTTTACGTTTGCAATGTCAAGGATGTTAATATTCATTGATCTATTTTGAAATTCATCTAAGCAGGAGATGAGATTATTGAGGCTTAGCTTGTTCTCCAAGCTGTTATAGGCTCTCCAAGGGCTCACACTTCTTCGTCTTCAAAATGCTGGACATGTGTGTTATTTTCTGGACAAATCATTTATTTTTCCTTTGTGATACAGGGTTTGTCTGAAAAGTAATGATTTACTGTGAAGCAAATACACGTCACAGCACGCTCGGAGCGGTGGGTCGGGAGAGGGAGGAGTCAGTTTACGCATGCCTGGTCGCTCTGTCATCTCCGACTATCCAGAGAGTAAGGATAGGCATTTTTGTGAAGCTTTTTTCGTCTCCTGTGCAAGCCGCAGTGCAGCGCTCAATTGAGTTAAGGATTGCCATGAAGTTCAATGCTCGTGGAAGTGCTCAAGAGACTCAAATGAAGAGTTCATGATATTGCGGACGATTGGAAACTTCACCATGGCAACGCGCCGGCCCATACCGCCTTCCTTGTTACTCCCTTCCTGGCCGATTCAAAGGTGCCAACGGTTCCCCAGCCGTCCTACAGGTCTGATGTGGCTCCCCCGACTTCTTGTTCCTACGCTTGAAAACTCCCATGAAAGGACATCATTTCGGGATAGTTGACAAAGTCAAGGAGGCTTGCAGCAAGGCTCTAAAGGACATTCCGGAAAAGACCTACCGTGATGTCTTCGATGCCTGGAAATCTCGCTGGAAGCAGTGTATCAACGCAGGAGGAGCGTATTTTGAAACCTTTTAATGTACAGTAGAACCTCCATTTTCCGTTGTAATGGAGGGGATGGGGTGACGGTTATTCGAAAATGACGGATTATCCTTTTTATTAAAATAAACAGAATTAATAAGGTATGTATTAAACACAAGGGCATAGTGGGCCTATAAGTAAGTCCACTCTCCAAGCTAACTGTAATAAAACCAACCTCCAAAAGGGACAGGTAATGGCATTGAGGCAAGAACATCTTCTACGCGGCAAAGAAGGGGTAGCTAACAGGAAAAGCAGCCCTGCACAGGGTACCTGGCATAATTTCAACTTGCTATATATAGGGTGATTACAAAAGAACTTCACACTTTAAAAATTTATTACATCAAAGCTATTCAGAATATAGACACACCACATACGGATTCTTAAAGAAAAACTCTTGAAGTTTATTGTGATACAGTTAAAGATGTTCAATATGCACCCCTGTCGTGACACGGCATACATGAATGCGGTAGTCGAATTCGTCCCAAATCTGCATTAACATGTCTCCATCAATCCCACGTATCGCTACCATAATGCGTTCTTTCAACTCGTATAGGTCACGGGGAAGGGGTAGGATGAAGATCTTGTCCTTTACACACCCCCATAAAAAGAAATCACAAGGTGTGAGGTCGGGGCTCCGCGGTGGCCACTTTGCAAGTTCCAGGTTATTGTTTGCTCGACCAATCCATCGCTGTGATTTCTTTTTATGGGGGTGTGTAAAGGACAAGGTCTTCACCCTTCCCCGTGACCTAGACGAGGAGCTGAAAGAACGCATTACGGTAGCGATACGTGGGATTAATGGAGACATGTTAATGCGGGTTTGGGATGAATTCGACTACAGGGGGGCATATTAAACATCTTTAACTATGTCACAATAAACTTCAAGAGTTTTTCTTTAAGAATCCGTATGTGGTGTGTCTATATTCTGAATAGCTTTGATGTAATAAATTTTTAAAAGTGTGAAGTTCTTTTGTAATCACCCTGTATTTTGTTCACACATTCATGAAAAATTATAAATATATATCATCGAAAAAAAAAAATTATAGATTATGACGGTTAATCGGCCGAACGGTTAACTGAGGGACGGAAAATCGAGGTTCTACTGTATTGTACCGATCAAATCAATAAATGTCTTCTAATCGACTCACTGACATTACTTTTCAGACAAACCCTGTATTTACATGTTATGTAATTAAAGGTCTTGTATCGCCATTATACAGGAGTATTCAAAATGAAGGATGCAAAAAGAAAACTGAGCGGTGACCAATATAATCAAGATATTTAATAAAGACTAACATTAAATGAAAGGTAAACTCTCCAAGTTTCATTTGGCAATGCTGAAAAACCTGCCAGTTTGGAAACTCTCACTAGAGGCATGTTTCAATCACTTTATCTCGACATGCTATCACAGTGGTTGTTGGGCCATTGATGTGCCACCCCCCTAGATCACCTGACCTAACGATTTGTGAGTTCTTTCTGTGGGGCTATGTGAAGGACGGCATCTTCATACCCCGTTATGACATGACTTACAGGACATTTAAAGCTGCAAATTTCCCAAGTGATCGATGCAATTGGTGAAGAGATGCTGGCAGGGTGTGGGAAGAATTTGAATATCATTTAGATGTCTGTCATGTCACAAAGGGTTCCCTTATCGAGAGTTTATCTTTCTTGTAATATCTGTATTTTGTAAATATACTGGTCACAGCTACATTTTCTTTTTTGCATCATTCATTTTGAATGACCTTGTATATGAAATACGGCAGCTTTGCAATACTGATGAAAAAAATCCACCAATTGGTTAGGTTAGGGTGAAAACCATCATCACCCAGTTTTTATTTATTAATGTACATCTTTAGGAGCAATTGTGCAATTACAAGTTTGCTTTAACAAAACATTCAATTGTTTTTGTACTTTTAGCCGGGAAATTTCATGTTTTGTGGGACTGTCTTGCATATTCTGGGGTATCTGGGAACCCTGTCCCCAGCTGACAGCTATTCTTACTTTAATATAGGGCATCTCCATTATCCTGAGAGAAAGGACCTAAAGAAGCTTCTCCAGCCTTCCTGGACCCACTTTTACAAAGTGCACTCACTGCACTTTTGAATTTTAGCTTTTGTAAGCGAGTTTACTTTGCAATTTTATTCTTGTTACAAGAGATTTCCCTTTATAAATAAGCAACATATCAATAAGAGGTTTTTATCAATGACTGTAAATAAAAAAAAAAAAAGAAGCGGACTACTTTTAGAACCCACTGTAAGTCGACCGATCCAAGTGACCCCATTGGTATTGTAAATGCACTTTAAATTGTGTAACCAATCACGTAAACCCCCTTTGTTCTGTATAACAAGAAGCATGTAATCTTCTTCATTTGCCCTGAAGAAGCCGGGAGTAAGTGGCAAAAGATCGGAAGGATTATTTCTGTCATCATGTATTGTAAGGCCACATTAAACTTCATAAGTAAAAACAATACACAAGACCTTCTTTTCCACGATGACTGTGTTCCCTGGTGGTGACGGACAGTTTCAGCAGGGCAATGCTCCCTGTCACCGTGCTCGGACTTCCACCTGCTTCAGTTGCCAGCTCGGTCGCCCGATCTCAACCCGATGAAGTGGGATGAAGTGGAGAGAACCACCCGACGCCTTCCCATTACTACCGTCCAACCTGCACCAATTATGGGACGCTGTGATGTCAGCCTGGACTGCTATTCCTCCGCAATGGTTTCAACACCTTGTTGAATCCATGCCAGCACCTTGGTTGGTTGGGTTGTTTGGTATTAACGTCCTTTTCAACTGCTATGGTCATTTCAGGAGGGCGTTATACGGGCCGCAAATTTTGCTTCGCAAGGGTTCTTTAATGTGCAGCCGGCAAACGACGACACGGGACCAACGGCTTTACTTCCCTTCTGAAGGAAGTGCGTGATCTCAGGATTTTCCCCCTGAAAAAATCTTCGTCGTCCTCGGCATCAGAGGCGATCACGCAACCACTTAGCCACCAAAGCCGATCCATGCCAGCACGTATTCAGGCATTTCTCGCCGCTAAAGAAGGCGCAACACGCTATTAGCGGGGTGTCCCTAATAAATTGGTCGTTCAGTGTAAATAGTAGCGGGGTGTCTATTAGTGTGTGTTGCTGTTGATGTCTAAGATGGGCGTTTCCCTTGCGGCTGCGTGAGGAGCAGACGCCGAGTCAAGAGGTCGAGGACCTGACCGAACAGTCTCCCGCATTCAGCTGTCAGATTATGTATATGAAAGGATTTGTTAAACACGATTCGCTTTAATTCCGTCGATCTTTGTTCTTTTTAGATTTATTAAGATAGTCTGAAGCAGGGAAGAGGGAGGAGGAATTTTCCGTTAGCGATGGGAATGGTTTTGAATTTCCCTTGATGACATGTGAGCGACTTCCTCCTGTTGACTCGAAAATAAGAAACGGAGCTTGAATTCAAAATTCGCTGTACTCGCGCTTAAATCTTAATATGATTTTCCAAAAAGTTTACATATTTAATGAAATGGTGTAAACTTCATTAAAAATTTAAAATATTTTATTTGTTTTATTAAAAAGTGTTGCCGCTCTCGTTGGCATTTCCGTAATTTGCATCCTTTCCATTTCACAATTTCGAACGCAACTTGTTAAACAAAATGGCTTCCAAGAGAAAGTTATCAGAACGTAACAAACCTAACTGCAAAAAATCAGTAATAGATAATTTTCCAAGTGAATCGCCATTGCATAATTTCCCAAAAATCACTCCACTATACCAATCGACAGATTTCCTTGCAAATTTTAGCAAAGCTTTTAAATCTAACTCCAGTTTTGGTAAGCAACTTAAACAATTCTTAATTCCTAAAGCTCATGCTGCTGACAAGTTTTAAAAAAGTGGACAAGTTAAGATTGATAACATAGAGGGGGAGAGAAAGGCTTAAAAAAAAAAAAAATTGCAGCGTCTTAAATTTTCTGAATTATTTATAGATTCTGGAGCAACCGTACACAACGATCCATTCCTTTGTTGTGTAGTACCAAACTTTATACAATCCAGTGATTTTTTACATTCTTTAAAAAATGAATTGCTAGACTTAGTCTATAATGAGAAAAATAACGATCTCTACTCCTTTTCTCAGGTAACTTGAGCATAATATCCTGTAATAAGAAAGATTCATACTAGAGTTCAAGCCCTTAATAATAATAATTATTATTTTTTTTATTTTATTTTTATTTCAGACCAACGACCTAAAGACATTCAAAACGCCCTATATCTCATCTTTAAAGTAATTATAAAAATTCATTGTTACGTAAGACATATTTTTAATCATTATACTGTTTAGACGTGTATAATGTTTTCACTTAATTGTACAAAATTTAAGTTTTTTTATTGTTTCAATTTATAGCATTTAAACAAGTAGACATATAATTTTAAAATTATTATTACGATAGCAAATCTCATATTAGTTTCACAGTTATAAAACCGTTTTTGTTTAATGCAACGAAAGTGACGTACAAAGATTGACTCAAAAGTAGTGGCCGATCACTGCGTAAACTTTTAAATGGGCACCAGATAGGAATCACTCCTCCGGTTTCTGGGCGAAAAAGTCACGCACGGTGTCTTCAACCTCACGCCATGGTCCAGAAGAGATGGTAGTCGGAAGGTGCCAGGTCGGGGCTGTATGCTGGATGTTGCAGAACCTCGATTTTTTTTTTCCAGCAATTGACGACGCGCCTTCACCCGTTGTTGACCTTTTCCATGGTGTGCAGATGTCGAACCATACTAGATTGTGATGTCCCGATGTCCGCTGCTAGTCCATTGGTGGTGCTGCCTGGGTTGGCTTCCATTTGTTGCCGTAGGGCTGCGTTATCCACTTCTTTGGGTCTTCTGCTCCTTGGCGCATGTCTCCAGGCGAAAAACAGAAGAACCATCGTCATGCTGTCCGTTCATTGGTCACACCCTGACCTTTCATCCTGCAAATTTCGGTGGCGGCTGCTGCTCACGCACTGGTCCCCTTTTTCCAATAGTAACGAAGGAGCCCGTGTATCACCAGTTTTTCTGCCATATGTTTACACTGGCTGATGCAGGTGGCACAATGTCTATGGCATTCAAATTCGTACTGACGTTTCTTCCCACTCCGTTCTCTTAATAAACTGCGATATACCCTTGTGGTAAATGGTCTTCGCCCAGAATTCGTCAAACTCTAACCCCCCCTCCCCTTCCCGAGTCGACCACTACTTTTGACTCAACCTCTGTAGGTCACGCAACTGCGGTCAGACTACATATGGGAGACCCTGCTCATTTCTGTGCATGTGCGAAATACAGGGTGAGTCAAAAGTCCCCAAACTCAAAGTTTAAAAAATGTTTGCTGCAAAACCATAAAAGATATCGTGAGTATTGCTTCTTGTGGTTGTTGTACGTAACCTTGGGACAGGGTGACCTAGGGATCCTATATGTATAAGACATACGACAACTAATCATATGGGTGCCATTTTGTGCTAAACACATTAATGAATTCCTTTTTATAACGGCTTCGCTGTTTGGTCAATAGAGTCAATCTTTTTTTTCTACTTTTCATACATTCTAAAATTTCAGTAATACATTCTTTAAATAGTTATTTCCTTGAAATATTGTAATTTTTTAAAATTATATTGTGGCGCTAATGCAACTTAGAAGGGGAGGACACAAACACCTTCCACAGATTTCGATGGGCTTAAACGTACAGGTTGTGGGGGCCATCTAAAAGTAACTCGTGTAAAAGGGTTTAGGTCAACACGCCTTCATTTTTTAAAAAAGTGACGTCAAGGATTGCAGCTTGTATCAGCTCCTCCCTCTTCCCTGCTTATATACCTAAAGAATTTGCACTAATTTCACCGGAATTGGTTAAAGCACTTGCCTATGGTAGCGAAACTTGCAGGTTCGAGTCTATCCTCATACGTGTCTGACTTTTTTTCTTCAGTTGTTATAAGCGCCAAAAATAAAAAATAAAAAAATATATCTGCAGTTTTATTGTTAGAAACAACTTTTTATTCATTTTTAAGTATGGAATTGAGAGAAAAGGGGGGGGGGGAGATTTCATTTCGTTAAATAATTTTTTTCCCTTAAGAGAGCTTAAATCCATGCAGTAAGCTCTGCTGATATCTGAATCAGCTGGCCACCCATTGTTGAAACACGTGATCTATGGTATAACTAAAATACGAGTAATTGTCAACTTCGTGAATGTATTATAATTGTAATTTTTTTATGCCGATGTAATTCCGATGAGTAAAACGAGCCCAAACCTTTCAATCCCCATTTGGGGGTCTGACTAAAATGAAATGTTGGAAAACTGCTGATGCCGTCTTTAAATTTAAATTATTTAAAAGGGGTTAAACATGGGTCATATTGGTGCTGAAATCTATAGATAGATGGGGGAGGGATAACACTAACTTCGATCTGATGAATTTCAAACTAAAACTAATATAAATATTTAATATACTGGTACATTACAGTACATCATACAGTTTTAAATAATATACATTACATTAGTTTGCTTTTTTTTTCAATTTCCTATTCACCTTTCCATCACCAAAAGTTAACTTGGAGGGAGGGGCGATTTCAAACGAAACTTGCATCCCTTTTATTCTCAATTTTTCGTCTCTAAAAGCTAATGCAACAGTGAATTCTCAAAAACAAGATGGCGACACCATTGGTGAATAAAATCACGTTTTATTTATTATAGTTTCTCTTGCTGCCGTTTATTGATAATAATTGAACAATATAGGCATGACATTAAATAAATTTGTAACAATAAAGGTGAAGAGTGAAATAAATTTTCAACCATGAAATTTTTAACAGCCACTGTGTTATATCTCCTGAAATTGTCAAAGAACGTTTTAAAAGTTGAAATGAATATTCATTACAGTACTTAATGCATGAATACATAATGTGTACTTTAATGATTTCAAAAACTGAACATACAATAAAAGTAATGTAATCTATCGTAATTGCATCGTTTTTGTCTTCTTCAAAATTAAGTACTGTAACCTTTTATTATTTTTTAATAAAACACCATCTGTACTGTATTAAGGAACTTTTTGAAGAAACAGGCGATAACGAATCGGGTTTTGAAGTTTTTTAATTGTATAGATCCAGGTTATTCATTTTTCAAATCGTAAAAAAATAGGGATTTTTTTCTGTACATTCTTGAGTGTTTTATTTCTCATAAGTTAGCGACGAATCAAAAAAATCGGGATCGTATTATACAAGAGATCGCATTATAGTAGAATACTTACGGTAAATTTACATTGGCTGATGCCCTTCAATGGCCTAAAACTGAATAACACCACACAGATTATTTTTGGACTGATTGTCTACCATGATAGCCATCTTCCAATTTATCAACTCTCAGAAAGAAACAAACACCAAACGTGTGAACAGATGCCTCACTAGTAGTGAAACTATGCATATAAATACATGTAATTGCTTTCCATTGTCTATTCACTGATGACTGACCCCCATTGGACCATACCCATTGAACTTAGAAAATTTTCATGAATCCTTTTTTCTGGCCCACTCTGCATACATGTATAATGTTTGAATGCTGGTAAATAATGTAGTAATTTACAAGATTTTTTTTAACTGTCAAATGGATTACCACCACCTAAACCCAGTACCGTACTGACTTTGCAACAAAATCAAAATTGAAATTTCTGGGGTTTTGAATTTGTTGGATGATGTCATTAAGGAACTTAAGGATATAAAAAAATGTTATTGGCAGTCATCAGCCCTCTAGCGGCCAATGACTCAAGCTTCCAATATGGCCGCCGAAGGGGGGAGGTGAACAGCCGTCGATACCTCACAGCATGGCAGCTAGTGATGCAGCTACTTTAATAAGCATATCAATCGCTGATATTTTAAATTATCTTGGATTGAATGCCAGTAATGAAAGAAAAAGGTGCTTGGTAGAGGGAAAGCAGTTTTAAATGCTGAGCATGTAATATTTTATGGGAGAAACAGTATCGCAACTTCGCCTTCAGTACACATAATAGACCTTGTGCTAAGGAGTAGCAGTGTTAGTTCCACCTTACATGAGATAAACCTAATTATCAACCCTTGCCAGGGTACCGATCATATAAAGGTACTAATCAAAACATATTATAGCTCGTGCAATGAAAGAAGGGATCAATCAGATTCGTTCTCTTATCGACTGCACAGATCTAGCGATTAAGATTTGGCAGACGAATCTTGCGACGAAGATAGCGATCTATGCATTCAGCCACAGTCACAATCTCCGCAGTCTGATGCTTTTTATCAAAAGCGTTCTTTTGAAAGGACACAAAATCACACCAAAAGAGAAAGATATCAGGAATCAACTGATTAGTCTTGATTCTGATTGGTTGTCGCTCCCATCTTTGGCTGTGATACTATAAATTGGCTCCCTAAAATCTTCATCGCAAGATTCGTTTGCCAAGATTCATTTTTGAATTATCAATTAAATTTAATTTTTTTTTAATTCTTTTTTTTTTTTTTTTTAATTTGTATATTATAATCCAATACGTCCATCCAGGTCCTGTATGGCCAGAGGCCGACGAGTTGGGTCCCTGGATGGACCTGGATTAACGACTGCTGTATGATGGTCGCAGCAGCTGGGGGGCTAAAGATCGTGTCTCATTGATGGTCGCCCATCCAGTGACTAGCCGTGCTTGATGTTGCTTAACTTCCCTGAAGTTAGTGTTCAGTGAAAGCCGATTAGGGGCCCTATTCTCGAAATTTTCGTATTAACAACTCACATGAGTTGGGAGGGTCACGTGGTACAAACACGAATGATCAGACAAAATTGGTATTCTCGAAAATCAACTCCCATGTTTTTCGTTCTCCCCATGTGAGTAGAGCTTGTGAGATAGCTACGCACAAAAAAAAAAGAAAAAACATGGCCGACGTTTCGTTACGCTGCATTGAAACTGAGCATTGGAAACAGCGGAAAGGCGTTGTTTGAGGAGGCAACGAGTTTTACGAACGCGGATTGATGCTTTCGACTGTCATGAGTAACGTTTTCGTCACTTATTTCGACTATCAAAGGATTTCGGCAAAAATTTTGATAGACAACCTTCGACCGATTTTAGGGGATCAAACTCGAAGATCAGCATTAAGCCTACAAAACAGAGCGATAGATAATATGCACTATCGGCACAATCCTGCGATGACTAATCACGCGACCAAGGTAAATGACATCTTTATTAATTTAGCCTTTTACTCGTAACCAAATAAAAAAGGGTTTATATATCAGCTGGTAGGGGGGGGGGGGGGGTGTCTTCAAAACGTTGTTTTACTTACCTTGATCGCGGGATTGTGCGTATAGTGCAAATTAAGCCTTTTTTTTTCCATTCTATGTTTGATTTCTTTGTTCCGATGCAAGAATTCAATTTTCTTCCTAATTCATTCCATAGTTCTTCGTAAACTTGTTATCAAATTTTCCTTTATACATTCTTGTATTATTTATGAATAAAATTTCTTTTTGCTCATCTGTGATTCTTTTCTTTACCTCCATACCATAACCTAATGAAAACTTTCATTAGGCTACGCTCCATACTATGAAAACTTTCATTAGGTTATGCTAATGTTGAATGGTTGAATGGGGTGATGAGTCCCGCTACACCATCTGGCAATCGGATGGACGGGTTTGGGTATGG
This sequence comes from Rhysida immarginata, assembly GCA_023313115.1. Classification (NCBI taxonomy): domain Eukaryota; kingdom Metazoa; phylum Arthropoda; class Chilopoda; order Scolopendromorpha; family Scolopendridae; genus Rhysida; species Rhysida immarginata. The sequence continues at coordinate 3,015,873 of JAHWFO010045454.1, read as the reverse complement.
CGAACGCCCGGCGAACGTTATCTGCCAAGCTGTGTTGTGCCCACAGTGAAGTCGGCAGAGGGTCGGTGATGGTGTGGGGTGCTTTTCATTGTATGGGTTGGATGCAATTGTTTCTGTGGATGAACATCTAAACGCAGAGGGTTACCAAGACATTCTGGACAATGCAGCACTCCCATCTCTCTGGCAGCACTTTGGCAATGGCCCTTTTCTGTTTTAGCACGATAACGCAACTTGCCATAAAGCAAGGGCTGTAGGCACATGGTTTGATGAAAAGGGGGTTCGAAACTTGACTGGCCTGCCCAGAGCCTCGATCTGAACCCCATCGAACATCTGTGGGACGTGTTGGAACGTCGATTGCGCGCTTTCGCGGAACGCCCGAAATCCGTGACCGAACAGTCCAAGACACAGAATGGCGAAAATTAACCTGTCGAAATGTATCAAAAACTTGTGGACAGTATGCCCCAAAGAGTAGAAGCTGTGATAGAAGCCAAAAGTGGACCACAAGATACTAAAATATGTATGTTTTTGAGTGTTACTATTAAAGTGATGGTGTCCCATGACTTCTGATAGGATAGTGTATATAAGTTGCAAATTGGCATAGAAATGAAATTATTGGAAAAAATGGAAGGAAAACTTCTGCAACCCAGATGTTTGGAGAATTAGCTCCAGTTCTCATTCATTATTTGTTATAGAAATGAAAGTTGAAATAGTTACCTGATGAAATTTGGTTTATTTTTTAACGTAATCTCCATGAACATTTAGGCATTTCTCCCAGCGTTTCGTGTGTCCCTCAAAGCCAGCAGCGAATAAGGTTTGTGATTAGTGTCATAGCTAGGTGGAAACCTTCAAACGGACCTTCTCCATATCCTGGAATCGGTGACCAGGTCATACTTACAGTGGCCCGAAGAAGTGAAAGTCGCATGGTGCCAAATCCCGGCTGTAGGGCGGATGTTTCAGTCGTTTCCAACCTAGGAACTGCATGTGAGCCACTGTGATATTGACACTGTGCGGATGAGCACCGTCATCAAACAAAAGAACTCCATCTCGCATAGCTTCTGGACGTTTCCTACAAATGGCTGGCTCTGAAACAGGAGCAGAAATTCCACGAGTAGGATGCCTTGACTGTCCCGAAACTTGGTGACCATCACCTTCCGTGTCGATTGGGTGACCTTAACCTTCTTCGTTTTGGGTGATGAGGGATTTTTCCATTCCATACTGGTCATTTTGTTTCCGGTGCCAAACTTGTGAAAAATGTGTTTAACGTCTTTGCTGGTTGTGTGAAGTCGATGGTGCCAATTTTTTTCGAAATTTATTTTGACTGCAAATTCGGGCAGAGCATCAAAAAGTGAGCAAAGTTATAACGGGCACACCTGTCCTATCCATTCGGGAAAATGGCTAAAATAGCGATTAATGTTAAACATTTTGGCACTTCAAAATAATTAACTTCAGCCGTCATATTGGCCATGCTTCCGGACATATGGGCCTATTCAGGCCGTACCCAGAAATTTATTTCGAGGAGGGAGGGGGGCTGGCCCTA
>JAHWFO010045454.1:2980504-2994336 GCA_023313115.1 Rhysida immarginata | reverse complement strand
AGAATCCCAGGCAATCTGGGAGGATTGGCAAGCCTACATATACCGATAATTTGAACACACTACAGCATACTACTAAGATCTCTGTACCATCATTCCTAACTACAAAACTTTTCCAATGACTCTTTGGGGGGGGGGGGGTCATCCCAGCTGATTGCAGAACTGAAAGAGCAATATATTGATGCCTTTCAAAAAAATATTGTAGTTCTTCGAAGCAGGAGGTCTATCTTTGGACTGCTACCAGAGGGTTTCAGGTCCAAGAATGGGCTGAACAAAAATAATTTTTTTCTGAAGGTTTTCATACACTACTAAAATGTTGAACACAACAGAGATATGATGATAATTGCTACATGTATAATTGTGTACTTGGTTCAATAAATTACCAGTTTAAAAAAGTTTGTTTTCATTTTGGGTATCCTAAATAGTAGTCTTGACTAGATTTATAGTTATTAGGAATTTTGCAGAATAAGTCCCTCTTGAAAACTTTTAAACTTGATTGTGTTCATGTGTTATGAAATCAGCTGCTCTATAAATCACTGCTGGTTATTGAATTACGTATTAAAAGTGTGTATGTATGTATGTTTGTGTTAGAGGAAGGGGATATTTATGTGAATATTTCTTTACCTCTTCCTCAAGTTCAAAGCTAACCATGGGACGAAGCGATATTTATAGCTATTCCACATTGAAAGAGACTTTCCATAGCAGACGATTTAGTTCATTAAAACATAAAATAGCTTAGTTTTGTGATAGAGGAATGAGTTCACGAAGGGTGCATTACGAACAGCCAATGTCATCGTGCATCCGTCGGAAACGGTTTATCTTTATGTAATTACGGGGTCAAGGAACCGGCAGTGGGGCGTTGGTAGGTCGGCTGCCCTGCAATCACGTCTTCCTCCTTTGCAGCGTCACTGAATTGGATTTCAGTTCAAATTTCCACTTAAGTTATCAGTAGGGTATACAATTTTACTTCAAATCAGACTGAAATTCAAACGAAACACCTCAAAAACAAAGAGTCCAAATTTTTAAAGCTCCCAAAAATCCCTCAAAATTTCTAGCCGGTCCATTTTTGGGAGATCAAGAAGAAAAAAAAATCCAAAAACCTCGTTTGCTACTTGAGCGAAATAGTTTTTCAATAAGATGATTTTTTTGTTTGTTTAATCATTTCCTTCTTCCTTTCTCATTAATGTAGCTGTCACTGATAAGCAGGTGATAAAGTCAACACCACCTGCTGAAGCATTATGAAACGAGTGAAAGTGCATTGCCCTCAGAAGCTATTAAATTCGTCTGCATTTAGATAAGTTATTCTCTTATTAACAATTGTTTATTCTATGGAACTTTAATTTGTTGCTTAATGGTTATGAATCTTAGAATAAATAAATAAACAAATCTTTGAGTGAATTAAAATATTTTTAATAACGACATTGAACAGTAGCAATTTTGTCGTAGACATTGGGGAAAGCCTTGGAACAGTCCAGTGTGCGGCGCATTCTGTCATAGAGGGAATGATCGAACATTTGGTGGAATTCATCTTGCGTTTGGAAGGTGTCGGCATACAACATTTGGAACCTTAAGAAAAGAAAGAAGAAAAAGATTAAGGCATACATTAGCGCTAAGCAATAAACGAAGAACGTTATAACATGAAGCAGTGACTCTACATATGTCCCACCCGTCACTCTAGATATGTCCCACCCACGGCCACCCGCTTCTCCCAGCGATGAATTAGCTGTTGTACTCCCTTGTTGTAGAACTCTTCTCTTTGGTTCTGGAGAAACTGTTCTATCTCGAAGAAACCATATCGTCCATTTAGGCGATCTAAACAGTCTTCCGGCATCGTACTTGTAGGCTTTTCGAGTTCTCGAATCCGTCTGGTTATGAGTTCAAGTTTTACTATCCCAAAACCTAACCAATCAGTCACTGCCCTATCCTGGCCAATTACAGGCAGATCCTAACTATCTGCTGAATCACATAGTCTTCCAATTTAGTTGCAGATTTCCTTCCTCTCTACCCCGGTGATCAGTGAAATTGCATCCCCTGAAATTAGCTATGATACAAGAAACCTGAACCTTGCACTACCAGACAACTGTACTTATTGACTTTTTTCTGGAACAAAAGACTTGAATTGAGCTTATTGAGCTTTATCCTCTCTTCCATCTAAAGAGTAGCCAAACAATTTCAGAAGAATCTTACTACACTCACATACCAAAAGTCATGAGATAGCACCTAATAACGTCTGGGACCTCCTCTAACCCGGCAAAGTGCCGACATGGCATTGATTCCACAAGTCGGTGGAAGACATCTGAAGACATTGGCAACCATTTTGACTGGAGAGCTTCCCATAATTGCCCATTACGGAGCCACCACCAGCTTGCAACTTAGGTCCATGGCCTTCATGGGGGCTGCGCCACACCCGAGCCCTACCATCAGCTTGTATCAGCTGGAATCGAGACTCATCAGACCAGGTCACATGTTTCCAGTTGTCAAGTGTCCAGTCGATATGTTCATGGGCCCAGGAGAGACGTTGCTGACAATGTCTTGTTAGCAAGGGCACCCTCGTGGGTATTCTGCTTCCATATCTCATGGACACCAGATTTCGTTGCACAGTTCGCATTGATACAGATCTAGTGTAACCCTGGTTAACATCTGATGTCATCTGGCGTAGTGTCAGTTGCCTGTTAGCGGTGACCATCCTATTCAGACGCCGTTGGTCCCATTCATTGAGAAGTGTGGTCGACCACTGCGTTGTCCATGGTGGGAGGTAATGTCGTCAAGTTGGTACTCTCGGTAGACTTCTTGAAACTGTGGACCGTGGGATGTTGAATTCTTGAGCCACCTCGACATTGAATGACCCATACGTTGTGCTCCACATACCAGGCCACGTTCGAACTCAGATAGCTCTCGTCGTATAGCTATTGTCACACTGAACACCTCACTCCCTTACTCATGACAGTGTAACTACTGACACTGATTTGCATATTTACACTGTTTGCACATGATGCTACTGCCACTTGAAAAATAGTCCACTGCTATCCCATGACTTTTGGCATATGAGTGTATAACGTAATTGTGATCAATCCCAAATAGATCATCTCCCTGATATAATTGGAAAACCTAAAGGAAGAAAGGAATTCCTGGGATTGGGGAAGCGTGCCTCTCAAGTAAGCGCTGGATATGCTTTTTCGCCAGTGTTAGCGTCGATCTGACTAGTTCCAAACAGAACATCACAGAATGTTTAAAATCTCAAAATATCATTACACAGTAAAACTTCATCCACTCTGAGAGTAGATGGTACAATGCTAGAAGGAACAGAATGGAATGCCACTGTTCTCATGCGAACTACTTCAGTTACCCATCCATTAAAGAACCTGTAAATCGAACTAGTCCAAATCATTCCTTGGATCATAATGCCATGGAAGTTCAAATCTCTGCGACACCCGTAGCAGCGTACTAATGACTATACCGACCCATAACAGCTGCCATCTAGCAACGAGAACAAGACTGCATGTACCTGCTGCCCGATTTCACTTATAATTTCCCAGTATCTAGAAAGAGCAGTAAATCCTGTGGTTAGATCTTTCACGAGCATTTTACCACGTGTCATTTCCCACATGATGGATAATTATGTGGATAAGCCTTGGGGGTCATAGGCATCTTAGGGTAGCATGGCTGTTCCCGACATTCTCCCATTGGGATGTCATGGGAATGTATTTGCAATCCTAGATACGTTGCCAGAAAATTATTCAAGAGCTGGAAAGAAAATGAAAGAGAAGACAATAGCACATTTTTTGTTTCAACGAGGTCATCAACCACAAAGAATGTGAAAATGCTAATGGCCGTCGAACCTCTTACGTCGAACTTAGTCCTTTGTAGTTGATGTACAAAACATTGCTTCATGATATAACGCTTTCCATTCCTGTCAATGTATTTTAAAAGGTTTTGGGGAAAAGAAATTACCCGTGAATATGTCGAGCAAACGCTTCGATCTCTCGAACCGTTTCCACTGGCTTGTAGGCCTTGGTCTTTGGAATACCGTAGATTCCAATATCGACATACATTTCCGATCTGTCGCCATTATGTGGATGGATGAACCCAGGTTCGTTGGGAAGGTTAAATGAACACAGCCAGACAGGATACATCTGTGAATGATGAAAGTTTTTATGTATTTCAGATGTGGCTGGTATAGGCAAAGTTATGGTAGGAAGGGGGAAAAAAGGCTTACCTCTAGTTTCTTGTCAAAGAAGGTTAGAGTGTCTTTTAGACGGTTTGCAGGAACCAGAATGTCCTGAATGACGTGAAATTTTTCGTAATATTTTCTGATTGTTTCTGTTTGGGTCAATTTCAGGAAAGACACTTTTGGAGGGATCATCCAACCACATAACCAACGGAAGAAAAAGTTATTGCCAAACGGTATAATATCCTGTAGGGGAAAAAATTCCAGTTAAGAAAGCAATTTGTATTTCATTACTCAAACTGGATCCTTCTTTAACCTGCATTTCCCAAAACAGGCTCCGAGAGTGCCGGTGGTAGTAATCTCGTATTGGTATGAATTCCACTTGAGGACCGTCTTTAAGAAAACTTCTTACATGCTGGAAAAACCAAGGCTTATGCCATTTTCCTATAGCATTGATCTAAGAAAAAAAAGATACGAATCCACTTTTAATTCATTTCCATTTAATTCATTTTCATTCTGTTTTTACTTTGAGAACGAACCTTGCGTTTTTCCGGATGGTCACTCGTTTTGCCGGTCATGATGACAGCCAAGTCTTTGCTATAAGCCAATCCTTCAACGAAATCGTTGTCCATGTTATTACTTTCCTGGATGAAGGTCTTTACCATTTCATCTTGGCTATAGACAGGTTTATACTCGAGACGGATGTACTTTTTGATTGGGACGATGCGAATTTCTGCCGCAACTAAGAAACCTAGTGTGCCGTGTGACCAGGGGACGGCGTAGAAAAGATCTGCATTTTCTTCCTTCAATTCAGATCAAGGAAATGAGATTGCGGTATATAAATGTCGTTCAAATAAAACATAGACTGCGCATTGTGCTGACTGAATATTTGATACATGGATGGTAAATAGTATTCTTCAATGTCCCCGCTGGGAGATCCTTGCCCATACTCCATACAGGAGTCTCCCTTGTGAAAATCTGTTGTAAGGGTATTTATATTCTGTCAGCCGTACTGCAGTTTACATATCATTTGAACAACTCTCATAACATTTCATTGAATAAGTCCAACATTTATGAATTCTTACCCTTGAACACTTTATAAGACACCCGTCAGCAAGAACAAGTTCATACGACTCACATATATGCTGGAAAAGCCCATACTTGTGAGAAGATGACTCCACACCACAACCCATGATCAGTCCACCTTTAGTTACAACAAGAATAGAGTTAGTGAAGTAAAATGAAACTTAAATGTCATAATAACCTTATTTCTTCTTACCAATAGTCAAGTCGTCCAGTTCAGGGACAATAGGTAAAGTCCAGCCCATCGGATTGAGAATGGAAGTAATTTGACCCATAGTGACCAGAGGTTCGACACGAAGGACTTTTCGATTTTGGTCGATGCCCAAAATATCGATCAGTTGAACATTTATGCAGTAAAGGAACTTCTTGTAAAAAGGTTGACGAAAGCTCATCGTTTGCCATCCTGGTCGACTTGTACACATGGGAACTCTTCGGCTGCCATCGCTCCATCTTCTGACCTAGGAAAAACCGATCTTTTATAGAATCTGGAAAGCATTGCCTATTCATTAAGGTTCTTTTTTGGTTTTTAAGCTGAATATACTTATGAAATGGAGAGTTCTGAATATACTTAATAGACAAAACATTATAGATAGTGTTTTAATTGATGTCCCAAACAAAGTGGAACATTCTCGGTCCAAATTCATATATTAAATAGGGGAACATCTAACCTTCCAAAGAAAGCAATATGGTTTTCTTAGTACTATAATTTTGATCGTGAATGCATAGAACATATCTAGGAAATTACCTGAATTACCGATACCTTCAACAGGCGTCCCTAATATTTTGAAAGCACACACACGGGTCACAGATTTAGAAAATTTTATTTACATCAGATGCTGGGCCTCCTTAGTCAAAATGTTCAGTATTTATGCGATAGGTCATGGATTCCACAAGATATCTAAGGCAGCATCTAGGTCTACAGATTTCAAGCATCTAGGAGACTTTACCTCAAGTCTCTCTGATTGAGTAGAAGTGAATTTCGACTAATTTTTTCCGAAATATCCCATTCATTTTATATAGGATTCAAATCCGGATTCTGTGTGGCCACAGAAGATGCTAGAAATACTTTAGGAATCATAATTTCGTGAATATTTTTTGCAAATTGCCTTCTACGAAATATCCATCTCCTTCTGAATAAAAATGTAACATTTTGATTCACATGACCTTCCAGCAGTGGACCTATATTCCATATCAGTAAAACATGCCCCAAGTCATGGAAGAAAAAGAGCTTTGGACTGTATGCTGCAATCAAGCTGAGTCCATTGCGGTACTGGTCCATTGATTCATGAGTCTTCGCCAAATCCTCTGCCAACCATTTGTATGAAGCAGGATGAACTTGACTCGTCCAACCACATCAATATTGTCCAATAAAACCGTTCCTTGCACCATTGAAAACGACTTTTCCTGAATTTCTCCGAAATCAGTAGTTTACGAGTCGCCATGTGGAACAACGAATAATCATCAAGTTTCTCCACAACGAAGCATCTGAAATTCATCAGAGACTTCAAAGACAGTTCACCGAGTCAAGTTTGTCTCGATCATCCGTCTTTGCTTGGTGCTAAAGTTTGAAGGAGAGTGAGAATCCACTGGCAATGAACTTCATAAGGCAAGGCCAGCAACTGCTGTCAATGATGGCATCAACGCACGAACAAATGAGCTGATAAGGGACAATAGGCGGATTCATGTCCGAGAATTGGCTTTGATACTGAACATCAGCACTGGCGGTGTGGAGACCATCATCCACGATAAGCTGAAATTCGACAAGATATGTGCCAGATGGGTCCCTAAGCAACTCTCCGAGGATCACAAAACCACCCAGGTGGAAATCTGTTCCATGCTGCTACAGCTTCCTAAGGCGTGTTGTGACCACCGACATGACATGGAGTGGTGGCACACTGACTCACCAAGACCCAAGAAATTCAAGATGACAGCGCCGGCAACGAAAGTGATGGCGACTGTATTCTGGGACATTAAGACTATCATTCATGTCGATTTTCTTGAAGAACATCGAACCATAAATGCACCCTACTACTGTTGCATTTAGAGGACGTCCCTGAATGCCAAGCCAGCACTAAGACAAAAAGCGAGCAGGACTCATTACCAGTGGTGTTTGTTTTATGCAAAACAATGCCAGACCACACACAGCCAAACTGACTATGGACACATTGACGGAACTCAAATGGGACATTTTACCGCATCTTCCTTGCGACTATCACCTTTTTGGACCATTGAAAGAGTTCTTGAGAGGGCAGAAGTTCGGCTCCAATGAGGAAGTGAAATAGGCTGTCCTGACGTGGTTTCGACATCAGCCTGAAGATTTCTACAGAACCAGTATCCAGATGCTCCCAGAAAGCTGGAAAAAAATGTGTAGAGAAGCAAGGAGAGTTCTTCGAGAAATAACTGGTGTGTGTGTGTGTGTGTTTGTAGTTTCCTTATTTTATAAAAAACAAAGTCCAGGTCAAATTTGAACGCCCGTTTTTGGATAGTAACTCGGTTTTTCTCGGAACGTATGAAAGATTATTTAAGAGTTGATAATTATGGATAAGAGCTCAGACAAGTTCAAAGATGGTCGAAATCGATTCACTGGAACATGTTCTAACGGTTCAAACTCTGAAAGATCCTTTGTTTCCCTCATTGCCAGACTGAGTGCTGTCGAGTACTGTGTTATTTGAAGCTCTTAAATTTGGTTTATTGAAAAGCGCGTGGACATATAATGTCTTTTACCACGTTATAAGTTCACGAGATGACTTAGGTGCAATTCGCTCCCCCACATAGATCCAATGTTAAATGGCACCCCATACAATGAAATTCCATACTACGAAATTTTCTTTATTACAAAAAATTCTAGTTTCACTTCCTATTTTCTAGCACCTTCATTTAGAGAACTAAAGTTGATAATTTTAAAATACGATACGGTACTCTATAGCTTTATATGCATTTTCGATTTTTGTGCACCGAAATCTCTTTTTCGTTCGTGAATTTTTGGAAGTCTCGTTTTTGTACGTGAATTCGGCGCCATTGTACATGTCGCGTTCCCAAAAGTGATTTCGACAAGTCGAACATTACCAAGTACTGTAGAGTAATTCTTAACTTATATTAAGTTAACTGATATTATCATACACTATTAATAATGTATATTTACTAAAGAAACAATTTTAGTTTTGTTAATGATGAGTGCGATCGATAATCAGCGTTTAAAACCCACGTGCACATTCTCAGAAGTAAAAACGGAAATTACCCATTTTTGGTTCCTTTGAATTCGTCATTAGGAGTTTTAACCTGTAATTCTGTTACTTGCGGTATCTCTCTTCACAAAAAAAAATGCTCTGGCCACAAAAACCAAGTAAAGGTTTGTGCCTTGTCAACAAAGGAACTTGCGGCCTTTCTTCTTCTTTGGGGAGTACGTGGACGCTTAAAACTATGCAGAAACGATTGAGACATCCTTCATATCTGCGTTCAAAAGAAGCGGTAGTATCACAAAATAGAAAACACTGGTTTCAGCAATGTTTTCTTATTTTGTGGTAGTACTCCGTTGTTCATTGGTTCCAGCAAGACGGAACTAGAAACTCATTACATTATTATCATAAGCGCTTACTCCTGACCATAGCACCTGCTCAGTATTTCTTCATAGAAAATTCAATAACTTGTAGTAGTAAAAATTTGCTTCATATAACAGATGTGGAATATACAAAACACCTATTTACCTGTCTTTGTATATCTTTAACTCTCTTGTCATGAAGTTGTGGGGCAGTGAACAGTAAGAACATCAATTTGCATCGGAGATTGTAGAAGATGTCGTAGAGAGTTGACAAAGGCAGAAGAATGAAGACGACCAGCACCCAACGGTAGCGGACGATCAGTTTATCCAAAATTGATTCAAACATTATGATTTCTAATATGTATACATTAAATAATAATAAAAACAATGCTGAAACACTCGGCTTAGATCGAGCTGTTTGGTCTTCTAAGTCGGACAGATATGGTCTGCGTCGTCTGCCTCTATCTCTCTCTTTTGACTTTGAATAGGACGAAACGGATCTTTTTCGCTCCGAAGTTCAAGGCTGGTGAAAGGTCTACCATTAATTGTGCGAATGAAAGGAAATGGGTCCAAGTGATTTGAGCTAATTTTGAGTTGTTTTTTTTTTTTAACTCAATTTTAAGCACACGCTTTATGTGTCTTAAATCCTTTTTTTTCCTTCTTTTTTTTTACTTTTCAATTTTTTATATATGATGTATTATATTTTTAAATAAGTTTTATTATTGAATTTATTGTCTAATAAAAGTTTTTTATTGTCTTTATTTGGTTGCTGAATAATAGTTTATTGCAAAATAGCTTCATAATTGAAAGTTAAGTTGAAGAAAATTGTTCATTCAATATTGATAGAAGACAATCTTATGCGAATTGATCTTGTGGGTAGGTGGTGAGACTAAAATAATATGAATTGATAAAATGTTTTAATTTTTAATTAAATAATTTATTTATTATTTATTTTAATCGTCTTTAATAATAATATTAAATTTCCAAAAAAAAAAATAAATAAATAATAAAAAAAAAAAGCCCGACTGATTAGTGCTGCCATCTGCAGTGCATTGGCAGAAAGGTGACAGATGAAATGAACGTCTGCTTGAGTGGGGTAATAAAAATCACTCAGAATATTTTTATTTAAATATCTATGTCGACATAAGGTAAGAATTCCAATGAATTATCATATTGATGTATCTTTATAGTTTGCATGATCAAGCACTAACTCAAAAATATAACGAATTTCTTTAAGGGACGCTAAACTGAAACATTGCAACATCAACATTACAAACATCATCAACCGGCTTCATTGTTGTCCCGCATAAGAAGCATCGATTGGCTGGAAGAGGTGAATGAACTGAGGGTATATGAACGTGCAAGATTTGTTTAGATATGTTTTCATAGCTCATTTATTTGAAGCTAAACATTTGGCCAACATGTTTGAAGACACATCGATCAAGAAAGAAGCCGAGTCCGAGATGCTCGATTGCCGCTTTCCCCGGCAGCAAGCTATCGGCTGCGGGCAGCCGTTTGAAGGGACAGGAATGTCGTTTGGATTATTGTTTTTGGGTATGTATATTGAATTTCTTTATTTTATTGCTTTAGTTTGAAATAGAAAATTAAACTTAAAATAACAAACATTATTTTTAAATTAAATTTTTTTTTTTTTTAATTTAAGTTCAGACACTTTTTAGTAATATTGAATAAAGAAACCGTCTGCTTTATTATCGTTATTTTGATTTACGAAATAATAAAATAAAATTTAATTATAAAATTTATGTTTAAATAGATCAGAGTTAAAATTTATATAATTTTACATTAAAAGAAGAACAAAAAATTTTTTTATTATTATTTCTTATGATGAATGAATGAATGAAAAATCTATCGTATGCCAAAGCCGGAAGCGCGATGATGTCACTATTCTCGCTCTTCTCGACTCGAGCGAGATCGAATTATGTTTCCCGCCACAATTCACCACGTGTATTTGAGACAGAGTCATTTGAGTGGCTCTCAGCGCGTCCTCGTGCATTTCCAAGATGTGGATTCAGGTCAGGTCTATGGATGGCAAACGCAAGGAAGTGATCAGCGAACTATCCAAGCTGTCGAAAATAGAAGATTTGCGTTTGATTCTGGCGAAATTGTTCGATGCGCCGCCCGAACGTCAACGGCTTTTCTACCGCGGCAAACAGGTATTAACCGTCGTGCTCCGCTATGGCGCTATGTTATGGCGGGTACGCAGTAAGACAACATAACCGTTGCGGTTTGCGATTTCTTTAAATATCACCGCTGCGCGGCTTTCAGTTGTTTTCGTTTTAAATTCTTAAGCGCTCTGCGATTGTTTACGTTTGTTAGTGACGTATGTCTGTGCCAATTCTGTTTTGTGGGGGTGTTTAATGGCATAAAATCGATTAACTTGTTAAGCCTTGTTAGCGCGCTTATATGCTTGTTTGGCTTCAATTTTGAAATTTTGAATTTTATTTGCCGACTGGCTTCTGAGAAGCCTGGCAAGTTTAAAATTTGGCGTAAAATTAACAGTATTGCTTATGTCAATGTCTTAATATGTGATCAAATAAACTATTTTTAATAATTAAGCTTAATTTCATCTATTTTAACCATCACTATTATTATTATTATAATAAATATTTTCAACATATTATTGGAATCTATGCACAATTCAGTACATAATATTACAAAAATAAATAATTTTAATATAAGAAACTTTTCCTTTTATATCAATACGTTACCTTGTAGATAACTATAATCAGAATGCAAACAAATGATAAGATAATAAATTTGGCCATATCTATATTTAAGGATTTTATTATTCAAATACAGGAATTCACCATTAAAGTTCTATATGATCACATTAATTTTTAAATTGAGGATAAAAAAAAAAAACCCCATTATTTTGATATATATTACTAATATCTACCCATTTATTTATATTTAAATAAAAACCACATTCATGTCTTATTATCAAGTAATCCTCGTTAACCGTAGTTCTAAGTCTCCATACTTGAAGTATCTACTACGTTGTAATAAATGCAACGTCTTCCCCCGCAGAACCATATGCTTTCTTTACTTCTGAAAGGCATGGTTGCGCGGGAAAACTTAAGATCACTGCCCGCAGAAAAAAAAACGCCCTTTGAGGGGTGAAGGGTATGTCCTATGGGAAATGAGCCTCGGAAAATGGATTCCTTGCTCCTCATCCCCCTCGTTGACCATGAAACCGAGGGAAACTTTATCTTTTATAAAATTATTGATCGAGTTGTGATGATGGTATTCTCTTTTGTGTTTGGCATGTGATAATGAGTCTTATGTTGACCTAGATTATGTCCCTTTACATTGTAATAAGATCTGGGAATTGAAGTAAAAAATTTTTTGTTATTGAAGTAAAGAGTCAACATGTTTTTATTAAAATCGAATGATGTCATTTATAGAATGATTGATTATTTTATGATGAAGTTCCTTCTCTTTTTAAATAAAAGGATTTTTGGTTTTATTCTATGGAAGAGAAGAAATGTGTAAAGAAATGTCTTCTGGCGAAGTTCCCCTTAAATCGTTAAAGGTCAACAGACATCTGTATGTCGAATTTGACATACTTTATTTGTGATGAATCTAAAAATAAATTTTGTGGAAAAAGGTTTTTAAAAACTTCCTTGAAACTGTACATTTATTTAAAAAAAAAAAAAAATTCATAGAATACAATTTGCGTATTGGTTCATTTTGGGAACTTATCATTAGTAGAATAGACTGAACTTTCTTTTCTTCGGTTCCTATTTCAATAAAAAACCCTCTTATTTCATATAGAGAATTAATAAAATCATATAGTGCATGCCCAATGAAAATTAAGGACTGTCGGATTCTACAATGCAGCAACATACTTATAACGAACGCAGTTCACGTGAAGATTTTGATTATACTGTAAAATCCCGTTACAACGTATTCCTAGGAAACTGAAATTTTGTACTGTCGACGTAAAATAAGATGGCACCTCGGCGGATCTAGAACTTGGTCAAGGGGGGGGGGTAATCGGCTGGTTTGGCTAATATAAGTTATTTCAAATAACCCCCTCCCCTCCCAGGGAAGTGATGGTCCTGGGGTCTTTCCTATACTGAAGTTTGTAAATGTAAATTTGTAAAATTATTAAATTATTGCAGTATTAAAAATCTTTATAATTTATCTAACTGGTATAAGTTTAGGACCAATGGGGGGGGGGTATAGCCCCTGTAGCCACCCCCATAAATCCGCCACTGCTGAAACTGCATTGGGGTGATCGTGTACGAGGAACTAACGTAAAAAAAAAATACTACTTAGGAGTCATTCAAGTATTACGTCGCCTTGATTTTTACCATTTTCATACCCCCATCACATTCCGTCACACAGGCCTTGGCCCCCCCCCCCCTTCCCCTTAACGTGACATCACAAAAATTTACCCCCCCTTCTTCGTAATATTATAAAGAAATAAATTACTTTATAATCGTAGGAGAAGTTGGAGCCAAACACTGGACAATATTCAACAAGGAAGACAGGAAACCACTGATCCACATAAGATTTTTATTCTGACGGATGCGCATTTCGTTATGGCTAAAACTTCATGTCGTTTTGTTACACTAGGAGATGGCCGTATTTTTGGCATAACGAGAGCTATGCCACAGCTCTTTTGATTTTCTTATTTTATTTTTTAGTGATGGGAATGCTATGTCGTATGGTATTTCATTAAATTCAACAAATAATGGATTTTCTTTTAACAAAAAAATGCTACTTATAAAAACAGATGGATAGTTTCCATTATCTTCTTCTATGTTGAGTCCTGTATCATTCCAGAAAATGGGCACTGAGGAGGTAGAAAGTGATTCGGCATTATTCTCAATGAGCTTCGAAACGGCGAACAACATTGCTGATCTGTCAAGAAAGGTCACGACTTATTTGCAGGGGCTTTATTGAGGCTTGGGATAAACAAAAACATACGGACTCCCCATTCCTGGACTTTGGACTGCCTCTGAAGTGACCGTGACGTGACAGTGTTTGATCCCCCTCCCTCCCCCTCGTCACAAATCG
>JAHWFO010045454.1:2961688-2980404 GCA_023313115.1 Rhysida immarginata | reverse complement strand
CCCCCCCCCCCTAGCAACGTGACGTAATACTTGAATGACCCCTTAAAAGTTGAAGGAAAAAAAATGTGGTTCTCATTATTTGAAAACTGAGCGATAGGTTTGCAATGTAATGATTCACGTTATTTTTTGAGACGGAAAGCAAAATAGAAGCTGCATTTTTCAACCTGTCCACATTTTTGCAACTTTTTTTTTTTTTTTAGCAACAGAGAACCAACGTACAGGCTGCTTAATGGTGTTACCAAGTGCATAATGGCTACTTGTCAGCTTGTTTTTTGTATTTTTTTTTCTCTCTGCTAATAGGACTTTCATATTTCCTTTCCTCCTTCTGGCAATGGACTGATCCAGCCAGAGTAGCAAAGCATGCGGTGGCACTCAAACTTAATAATGCTATCACCCCCATTAGTGTAGAATAATTCTCAAATGAAATAGCCGAAGTCCCAACTTATTTTGCGTCAACAGTATGTTATTCTGAAACGGAGGGGGGGGGTAGGCTACCAAACACAGTACATGTACTGCTTGTGGCTGGGCCATTCTTGTGGGGAGGGGGTCCCACATGTAATAGAATTGTATGGAAGATAGTCAATTTCGGGTGGGGGGGCTGTAGCCCCGCCCCCTCTGCGTACGGCACTGAGTGAGGTAACCTCTAGTAGTCAGCTCATGTACTTTTCATTTTTTTATACATTCGCTGTTTATTTAACTAAAAATCATGCAAACTTTTTTTTAAGTTATAAAATGAACCTAGAACATAAAACGTTGGCCCTGATTTCAGACATTTATTCTGTGATGTCTAATGACTTATTGTAATGTGAGGTATGTGTAAGATTAACTTGCACAGTTTAGTTTCCACTCAATGGGGCAATGGAACAACGTTGGATAAGCCATGCGTCTCTGGGGGATCGACCTCTCCTGCGTTGGTCACCTCGTTCCCTGACTTGACCCCATATGATTTCTTCCTGTTTGTAAGGGATCATGTGTGCGTACCACTAATACCAACAACATTCGCATCACTGCAGCCATTTACTGACACTTGCTACAAAAGGTTTGGCAGGAGATAACCCTGCACGATAGAAGTTTGCAATTGGACCACTGAACATAACATTTTTCAGATAACCCCAAAGCCAGAAGTCACAGGGATTAAGATCAGGTGATCTTGGTGGGCAGAATTTTAAAATAGGGTCTTTGAACAACTTGTAAAATGCCATCTATTGCGAAAATTTTGAACTGTTGTTTTTTCTTTCCCCATGTCGTTTCCCTCTTCTTCACGTACAAGGTCTGGACACATTAATATGACCACCTGCTAGTATCCGGAATATCCACCTATGGTGGCAAGCACAGCAGCTAGTCGACGTGGCAGAGAGTCAATGAGTCCTTGGACATAGTCAAAATTTCGAGTCAGTCACTGGTGGCTCCAAAATGAGCTTTGTGACGGGCTTTGACTAGTTGCGTCCGGTTGGACTTTTTAGACACACAGGGTTCGCGCTAGGACAAAATATCTACGAGTCAATTTGACTCTCAACCTTGAAAACTGCGAGTCAAATTTCAGAAGATGCGAGTCAAAATTTAGATTCTTTTTAACTTCCATATTTGTACATGCATCCACAAATCTCTATAATTGCTGCCATATTTAATTAGCAATGTAAACAAGACCACATGTGACAAAATGAAGTGAGTTTAAGATGTGATGAGAAGGATATGGGCTGATGATATTCAAATTTACCAAGTCAATTTAGACTCGCTGATCAAAAAATCACGAGTCAATGTTTAGCAAAAATGCCTATTTGACGCGTAAATTGCGAATAAGCGTGGACCCAGGAAACACCCTTAGATGTGGACATGGCTAAGACGGTTGCAAAAGGTGTATTAATGATCCTGAAAAGATCTCTTATTGAGATGTTTAATAATGGGCAAACACGTAGATTAGTGACGTAAGATCGTTTTCCTGTGTGAACGAGGCTATCGTGGCACATAGCTTGACAGGCGGCTTGTTTGCAGCAGAGAGCCAACACTAGCCTGGTTTTAATACCGCACTGCTGCGTGCAACACAGTGCAGCATGACGTCATTTTTGATGCGTCAGCGTTGAGCAACTGTTGAATTTAATAATTCGCGGTATATTTGAGATGACGATCTGTATCTACACATGATTTAATCTAAGCGAATTTCTGGGTTTTGGGTTAAACGTTGTTAATTTAGGTTTCGCTCTTTAAGAATATACTCAACATGTTCTATAGTGATGAAAACTGCTATAAATGAAAGAAAGAGGGCCTTATGCTATTTATTGAAAGCCACGGGTTTAATTTTACAAAGAAGGAATGTTGCAACAGAAGAGAATGTTGCCCCCTTTCTCTCATTTCAATTTAAACTCCGGCTTATTCATTTGAAAAATTAGATTTTTTTTGTTTTTTTGTTTTTCTCTACATTATAGATGGAAGATGGGCACACACTATTTGATTACAATGTCGGATTGAATGATATTGTTCAGTTAATGATTCGATCGGAAGACGTTGTCAAAGGACAAGATGATCAAGAAAAGAATGATGGAACTAGCAGTGGCTATGAAAGCTCTTGTTCCAGTGGCATTGTAAGTATCTGGAATAATTTTCGAAGTTCTTTACATAAATTGATCGTTCCTAAACCGTACACAAAGTTAGTCAAAAGTCTAACTGGAAATCTTTCTCTACCTGTACCAGTTACAAATTTGACCTTTGACCTCGAATTTTTGACTGCCGTTTTTTAGCCCGTACCTAATTTCCTATATATTGCCTGCACCAGATTTGTTGTATCGCACTCGTTTTGAGATCGAATGGGGTGGGGGGAGGGAACAGACTTTGACTCGCTCTGTATATTTGTACAATGTGCTGTAAGGTATGTTAAATTTTATACGCTAGTGTTTGGCGATAGTATCGATGTTCAGAAAGTAGAAAATTACTATTTCTTTTTAAAGCTTGATGATGTTGCCGTCAGCAGCAGGAGTAAAAGAAAATCGTTGCCTTCGTCTAAAGAGCTGACATCAAGTGAAGATGATGTGAAGAGTGAATATTATAAGGTTAGTTTGAGACCTGTAGGAATTAAAGTGAATTGCGTATTTGTCGGAATAGTATAACTCTAAAGACTTTGTTGAAAATAAACTTTTTTATAGGTCGGAGATTATATTGATGCTAAGGACAAAGAATCTGGTGGATGGTTTGAGGCTAAAATTTATAAAATTACACAAGGCAAATCCAAAGATTCAGCAGAGGTAAACTTAGTCTTTGAAAGTTTTGTGGTTTGTTTTTCTTTTCTTTAATACTGGGTGCAGCAAAAAAAACCTCTCTGATTTTAGACGATTTCTTTTGTGTTGAATAACTGGCAGATATTTCCTAACCTGATGGAATTGAAGAACATGCATGGAATACTTCAGTGTTAAGCCTAAAGTCGTGGCAAAATTGAACACGTTTTGGGAAGGGTATACACACTGAACGACCAGTTTATTAGGAAAATGGATCAACCTCCCAGTGACACCCAAACAATGGAACAGACCGAAACAGTGTATAAAAGGGATGCATTGGATCACAAGTTGCAGTCAGCAGCAGAAGTGGATTTAACTGACTTTAAACGAGGATGATCTTTGGAGCTCGACGGGTGCAGTTGAGCATTTCGCAAACCGCGTACCTCCTCGGGTTGTCCCGTGCAACAGTGTCAAGGGTATTTTGTGAATGCAGTTATGCCAAAAAACAACCTCCAACAAACATAACTCCGGACGAAACAGGGCCGTGGATGAACGAGGCCAACGGCGACTGGCACGAATCGTCCACAGCAACAGGATGGGAACAGCCCAACAAATTGCAGCGCAGTTCAATGAGGGAGCATCTCGACCCATTTCGGAGTGCACGGTGGGCGCACCTTGCACCGAGCTGGGTTTAACAACAGGCCTTGCCACTGGACACTGGATGAGTGGAAGGTCGCCTGGTCCGACGAATCGTAGTTCCTACTTCATCATGCGGACAGCAGACTGCGCATCTGGTGCAGAGAGCACGAGGCAGTGGACCCATCCTTTCAGCAGACAACCATACAGACGCGTGGAGGAGGAGTGCTGGTGTGGGTGTTTTTTCTTGGGACACACTGGGTCCTCTGATATCTGTAGACACATCTCTGAATGCGACACACTACCTGAACATTGTTGCCGATCAGGTGCACCAGTTCATGATGACTGTGTTCCCTGGTGGTGACGGACAGTTTCAGCAAGGACAATGCTCCCTGTCACCGTGCTCGAATGGTCTTGGACTAGTTCGAGGAACGTGACGTGGACTTCCATGTGCTTCAGTGGCCAGCTCGGTCGCCCGATCTCTACCCGATCGAGCATTTATGGGATGAAGCGGAGAGAACCATCAGACTCCTTCCCACACTGCCGTCCAACCTGCACCAACTACGGGACGCTGTGATGGCAGTTTGGGCTGCTATTCCTCCGCAATGGTTTCAACACCATTCTCGCCGCTGAAGGAAGCGCAACATGCTGTTAGCAGGTTGTCTCTAATAAATTGGTCGTTCAGTGTATGCATCCTTAATTATTGGAAAGTGGAAAGAGCAGGGCCTCATCATAAGTAAAGGTACCGTCACTGAATATCTTTCGGAGAAACAAACAGCTTCCACCTCTGCACAAGGGTCGTAGTGATAAACGAACCAGAAATCCCTGAAGCAAGTTAGAACTATGGCATTCTTAGAAATCCCACCTGCACAACGCCACGTGGCCGAGAAGCTGAAAAGTCTCGAAAGAAGTGTCGGAGACGTGGTTCAAGAAAACCTGACACTGCAAAGGCTCGTGGTCATCGTTAACAGAACGGTATATCCCTGAATGCTTCACCAATGCAAAAAGCTTTACAGATGGCAAGTCACTCAGGATGAAGGTTTGGTATACTCAATGAAACAAATAAGCCATATCATATAACGAAAGCGTAATTCACGTCCATTCAAACTATGACTGCATCTGAAAATGGTAAGGTATAGGCTAGCAGAAGACTCCGTTGTGCTAAATTCTCAGTTCCAGTAGCTGCGTAAAATCTGAGAGGTTTTTATTGCTGCACTTTATCGTTGTGTACATTTTAATTCAAATTAAAATATTGTAATCATTGCTTACAGAAAAATAACAACTGCACAAGTAGTTGCTCTAATAAGGGTGCCTCAGAAAATGGAAGCAATGAAGAATGCTTTGATTGTGTAAAAGACGATTTCCTGAGTTATCATATAAAATATGATGGGTAAGATATCTGCATTAGTACATCTCCCACTTGGAGAAATTTTTGAATTTTTAATTATTGGTATTATTTTTTTAAATTTGCGCAGATATGAAGACGAGGATTGTACTGTAATGAAATTTGAAGACATAAGGCCGCGGGCACACGTTTTAATGAAATTTGATTACGTAAAAATAGGAGATGTTCTCATGGCTAACTATAATATCGACAACCCTCAAGAACGAGGTTCTTGGTTTGACATCTGCGTTACCAATGTAAATTTGAGGCAGGAATTAACTGCTACGGTGTTAGTTGGGTAAGAGATTTGTTTTTAGGAGTTTTGGGGATGTGTTGAAGGATCGTTGATTTCTACAAGCTTGACTTAAATCTGTTTTCAGTTTTGACTACACGCCAATCGTTAACTGTAAAATACATTACACGAACGAGCTGTATCGTATAGAAGTGCCTACTAAATTAGTTCAGCGGACAGAGGAGATGGAAGATTTGATGCAAAATAATCCTCCTCCTAAAAGTGAGATCGTGTGATAAAATTACACTTGAGACAATTGAAAAGCGAACACCCAGAAAGAGTGATGTCTCACTGGTGATTAGACATTAAAGAGGATCATTAGCATGTGATCATATTTTCAAGATTGTGGAGTAGCCTGTTTTCAATGCAGGGGTACCAGACGTTCCTGTTTGTAAAGGAGTCTGCCAGGGCGTTTTGAAGCCAAATCCCTGTGCTTGGCTATTCAAGTAGTGCTAAAGATTGCGGAACATGCCTGGACAGTTTGGACTTATACGACTGAACAGTCCACACACATGAGACTGAAGTGGTGTTCGAAGAGCCACGGTACCACATCTGTCGGATCGGACCAAGAACAGGCTGCTTGTAAGAATGAACGAAAGTCATTTCTGACTGAACGTGTGAAAATCAGATAAGTGGCGCATTCTATTGTGTTTACGCTTTTGACACTCCGGGCCCACTTCGGGATACTAGTTACGTTAGGTGATGGTGTTGGATAGTATGTTTTTCAGCAGTTGCTTAAGTCTTGTTTGTGGAGGGAATATTGAATGATGCTCGTCTAGATAACCATCTGATTGCTTTGGACGACACGGGAGATGTGCTGTTCCAACAAGACACTGCCCAAATAAGTGCATCTCGTGTAATTCAGCATACTACAGTAAGGTTTCTGGACGTTTTTTGTTCCATGGATCCCTTTGACAGTAAAAGTCCCTGACCTCTGTCTCGGAATAGTATTTTTAAACATGTAAGTGAAAGATGTATCTATAGCCTGTATAAGATGATATCACAGACCCTCAAAAATGTCCCATAGACCCCAGGTTAAGAATCCATGCCCATCAACTTCCCTGCCCAGCACGCCCTGAAGAGCTTTCTCCAATCGAGCATGTGCGAGGTGGATCGGATGGTATATATCTTTGTCTGTCAATCACCTACAACTATGTGATGATGAAACATAAAATTTCAGCAATGGGGCGTCATCCATTCTGGTTGTTCCTTTTCATTTGTGATTATCGGAGTAGCAGTCGTTATTGTTAAAAATCTTTTACCTTGATTTCTAGGACAATATAAGCCAATTTGCGATCACTGTAAAGACAATCCTAGAAGGAAATGTAAATATTGCGCTTGCTGTGTATGTGGGAACAAAACTAATCCCAATAAACAGATAATGTGCGACGAATGCGATTCCGCTTATCACTTGTGGTGTCTCAACCCACCTTTAGAAGAAGTTCCCAGTGAAGAAGAGTGGTAAGTTGATTTGGTTAATGCTTTTTAATAGATTAAAAAAAAGAACAATTGTGTTTTAATAGAGGGGTATTGTTTTGTTCTAATTCTAGGTATTGTCCCGCATGTAAAAACGATGAGACAGAAGTAGTCCGGGCCGGTGAAAAACTGAAAGACAGCAAGAAAAAAGCGAAATTGCCATCTTCTATTAAAACTTGCAACAGGGACTGGGGAAAGGTAAATTGAGCTTAATTGTAATCAGTAAGATAAGAGATCAAATTAAGAGCAAAACGAGGACTTTCCCCTCGTAGATGGCTGGCATGTCTCAAAATGCACTGAGTGGCCAATTTGTTAGGGCCTCGTATAAAATAGGAAAGCTCAGTTCGTACAGGGAAAGTAGAATGATTTATTTGTGAAATTAGCTGCATTTGTGAAGATGTCACAATGCGTGCTTGATGCTGTTCGGCAAGTCTGAAATCTCACTAGAATAGCCTAGGTCTTTTCGCCTGATTAACTAGCAGTTTCTAGCAAACAGCAGTCAAGGCAAACTGAATAGATTTGATAGAGATCTGTATTAAAGTCAACGAAAGCCTGAAAAGTGCTGTTGTAGTTGGCTTCATGACATAAAGGTGCTACAGTTTCCTTATCGTCATCTATTATTAGTTCTTTTCCGATTTCTAGTTAACTGACGATAAAAACTCGTTGAAGGACACCATTTTGAATAGTCCGACTTGCAAGGCAAGTTGTTCAGTAAATCGGCACCAGGAAATCACGTGACTACGCTGGTTTCCTTCTTGCTCGAAATCTAACTTAGCGAATGGGCCCAGTGATATGGGTAAGCAACGTGATTGGACAGATCTTTGAATGTGGGAGCTTAAAGGGAGTGTCAGCAAAACCACAGCTTTGTTAGTTTTTAATGACTGGATTATCAGTGTGCAACTTGTGCAACTAGGAAATGCTTAGGTCGAATGGAGAGTGTCCAGAATTGTAAAACAACAGAAGGGCAATAATACAGCAAATTACAGCACATCTTAATCGAGTTCTTCTCAAATGATCTGATCGCACAATCTCCAGGTTTCAGTTCAATGGGTTGAAAATTCCATCGGACAGGTGATCTTATAATCATCTGAGTCGATGCCAAGAAGAATCGACACTATATTAAAGGTAAAAGGTACCCAATGAAACATTATGAGGAGGTGGGCAAATAAATTGGCCAATCAGTGTATACTTCATATACAGAACAAGGTAACACAAAATTGGTAATAGGTTTCTATGAATACTTAATGTGGGGAAACTATTGACCAATCAGTAGCCATTATCTCAGAAGATGATAGGCCCTGCTCCTGATTAATCTGTCAATGATGGAGCCAGTCAGGAATTGCTCCACAGTATAATAATTGAATTGTTCTTGATTAAAATTCAGCTTCATTGCAAAATTTATGCCCTCATTTTTACCCTTTTATCTCCCACTTTTCATTTTCAAGAGGGTCAGCTTCCTTGAAGTCGAGACGTCTGCTGTTTTTCTGTACATTTTTTGAGTAGAAATTTTTTTTTTTTTTTTTTTTTTTTTTTAAGAAGGAGAGCGGATTTTTCATGCAATTAATTCATTATTTACTTTCAGGGAATGGCATGTGTTGGCCGAACCAAGGAATGCACAATTGTCCCGCCTAATCATTTTGGTCATATTCCTGGAGTCGAAGTAGGAACTACATGGAAATTCCGTGTTCAGGTACATGTATTTTTTTTTTTGTTTTTTGCCACTTACTGCCATATTGGTCTGAATGTATGACCATTTCTTTATGCTTGGCCTGAATATGAACGAAAAGGGTGTAGCTTCTAATTTTATCTTTTATATTTTTAAAACATTATTACTGGATTTGCGAAGTCAGCTGTCCTGTTGCCAAGTTTTTCGAATTTTTGTCCTGTCACTCTCTAAGAGTGAAGGCCTATGTGCTCTTTTCAGAAACTAAGATTTTTTTTTTCTTTTCTGAAATTGATTTAAAAACTCGTGAATCAAAAAGATATGTTGAAATTTTGAAAAAGAAAAAAAATCCCTTCTGTACTTAGTTGACCAAAGGCTAACTGCTCGGAAATGGCAAATAGCAGCACCGAATAAAAATTATATCTATAGCACCCTCCACGCTTAGAGGATACCTTAAATTGTGCCTTGGCTTAATTTTTATGTCAATTGGGTAAGCCGTTTTAGAGATATGAATTTTTTACTGAGTTAAAATCAGCAAACTAAATTCGTTGAGGCTATTTTTTTCTGAAAATGACTTCTTTGGTCCTGATGAGCCGTTTTGGCGTTATTAATGACCTCAGATACCCCCCCCCCCCCAAACAGAAAATTTTCTCAGGACGTTATTTTTTATGGAAATGGGTTAATCCTTATTAGGGCTGGTTTTACCAACCTCGGATAAGTCCTCATGTATAATGATAAGTATTGGAATAAAGATCGGATAAGTCAAAACTGTGTTCTGTCATCCTCAGATAAACACCAGAATAAACCACAGATGTCCTGATAAAGTTATAGGTCGGACAGCCACTTTTTCCTAGTTTAGTGAATCATTTCACTCAAATTTACAAGAGTAGGTGGCAGCACAAAGCAGATGCTATTGAAGACGTGGGCGATACCATAATGTAAACATATATGGGTGGAATGAATGCGATTCGGATGCAAGTACATTGTGATGGAAGGTAAAAGAATCGAGATCTCTGCTTTCCTTTGTGCGGGCCACAACAAGTCTGACATCACTAAGCAGCTCAACGTCAGCCAGATGACTGTTCAGAGTCGCTGAGAGGCTGAAGAAAGGGGAATACATCAAAGATCGCCCAGGTGCAGGCAGACCTCACGTTATCAATCGTGTGTGTGTCAGAAAAGCTTTGAACACGACCCGACTCTCAAAATGACACAGTTTACAAAGAAAAAGATTTCTGTGGCCACCGTGTCCAGAGCCAACAAGGAAGAGGGTGGAAAGAGTTTGAGGCACATGGCAAGACCTTTGCTGGCAGATGGCATGCGAGATAAACGTGGGAGCGCTATCGTCGCCTTCTCAGCGACTAGAAGAGCCATGGCAATCACATTGTCGTCTTTTCTGGTGAAAAAACCTTCACGGTCGACCCAGTCGTCAACAAGTGGTTTTTTGTTGTTTTTTTTTTTTTTTTTTTTTTTTCTCCCTCCACGGTAGAGGGATAGAATAAATATCACAGTGCTGTTTACAATGCTTGTGCACTATACTGCCAATAAAGTTTTCTGAGGAATAAAAAAATATTGGTAGAATGCAACTGAAGCGGTATACTGGGAATAAGTTTAAACCCTTTGATAGCTATCTGATGCCGAAGTTGATAGAATTGGCCCTGAGAAATTTTTTTTTCTGAAAATGAAGAAATGCCAGAAGCATTCATTTCTTCAACCTTAAACACAATAAAAATGACATTCATTCCTTTCATTGAGATGAACCACAGTAGAACCTCCGTAGAGGGAACATCGATATAGCGAAATTCTCTCTATAATGAAATTTTTCTGTGGTCCCAGCAAAAATCCGATTGATTTAATGTTTTTTCAGTCTCCATATAGCGAAATTTTTTTAGCGTAATTATCCCTATAACGTAAGGATTTTTTGGTCCAGACAATAAATTTTAAGGTATATTCGCTCTTTATTACGAAATTTGGTTCCCTCACTTAGCACGACCGGACAACCAACGAACGAAATCATCGCAAACGAAGTTAAAAACAAGTTCTTACGTCACAAGCTCTGCCCAGTCGGCTGCGGCTATGGCATTAGGCTTATTTTATCGGCAAAATTAAGAAGAGTTCTCGAGAACGTTATCGCACCAAACTACCCATGATGCACTGCACAGCAATAATGGCGGCCTGCTGAGGAGTTTAAATGTGCAAGCATGTTAAAACTTTGTTTTCATGAAAATAGGTGCTGTAGAATATAGTGCAGAATGTTTGGTGCTGTGATCTAGATCGAAATTTAACTTTAACTACCATTTTGGCCATATTTCCGATTAGGACATATTAAGACTTACATTTTGATGCTCTCCCTGAATCTGAGAGAGATTCCATGTCCAAATTACGGGGGGGGGGGGCTTGGCAACAGGATGACCGACTTTGCGAATACCGTAATGATGCATTGCATTAACATTCCACGGATTCTCAACTTTTATTTTTTTCTCTCTTTAAAGGTTTCAGAAACTGGGATACATCGTCCGCATGTAGCTGGTATTCATGGAAGAGAAACTGAAGGTGCTTACTCCATTGTTCTTGCTGGAGGCTATGAAGATGATGTGGTAAATACAAATTCTGTTTCTTTAAATACCTTTGTTCCGTTTATGTTGTATTGGTACGATGGGGGTTCAAATTTGACCTAGATATTATTTTTTGATCGGCCTCATTTAAACTGAGCTTTGAAACTGCCTTCATATCAGTTAAGGAGAAGTTGATACTGGTGTCTGACAAAACGTCTAAAATCAAAGTGTTCATATTATTTTGTCCAACCCCTGTAGGTGCCGATGAATTTACATATGCTTATAATTTCTTTATTTTAGGATGATGGGGATGAATTTACATACACTGGAAGTGGGGGTCGAGACCTTTCGGGGAATAAGCGAACAGCAATACAATCGAGTGATCAGACCCTCACTAGAATGAATAGGTAGGGAACTCCTCTAAGTTTGTCACGTTAATATTTTTAAATTTTACTTTGTTTTAAATTCTCTCTAAACTTATTTGATTTAATAGGGCACTCGCTTTGAATTGCTTTGCTCCGATAACACCTAAAGGTGCAGAATCGACAGATTGGAAAAAAGGAAAGCCGGTCAGAGTCGTTCGCAGCGTGAAAGGTTTGAAGTATTCGAAGTATTGCCCTGTTGATGGCAACCGATACGATGGTTTATACAAGGTAATTAGTATGTGATATAATATTGCCTGATGTTTCTTTTCTTTAGTAAATTAGTCTGCAGTAGTCCATATTTTTTTTTTGTCACCTAGGTTGTCAAATATTGGCCAGAGAAGGGAAAATCTGGTTACTTGGTTTGGCGTTATTTACTGCGTAGGGATGATCCTTGTCCCGCACCGTGGACTAAAGAAGGGCAAAAGAGAAAGAAAGAGCTCGGCTTAGAAATGCAGGTAATTCTTAAAATCTTGTTATGTGTTGCATTGTCATTTACTACCGACGCTAGCATCATTTAACGCATTTCCTCATCCGTGTTAAGATTGATGGAAGTGAAATTCTTTGCATCGACTCCAGCTATATGGCTTGTCTGGGATCTTGCAATTATGGTGCTCCTTGTAGAGATACAGCACAGAAATGGAACGTGGGTACTAAACAGCATGTTCTTCCAAATAAACTGAAAGACACATGAATCCACAGATGATAGAAGGTCTCACAAAATTAACAGCTACTTTGAGCGCACACTCTCAAATTTGGAGACCATAAACAAATAAAATCACATGTAGAATCAAAAATGGACCTCGTGGTTACTACTTACACTGTCTATTATAGCTTTACTGCACAAAATGAGAACTTTGCTTTTTTTCTTGAATGGACAAGTGACGAGATGAAAACTGTCTGCAAACAATAGGACATTGAGTACATTTAAATAAATAAAAGCAGTAACTATTTTGACAACCTGCTATCACACATACCATATTTATTCTACTATAATGTGCTTCTTGTATAATGCGATTCCACTTTTAGAGCCCAAAAACCTGGTAAAATTGCTATCCACTTCTATAATGCGATCCCCATTTTTGACTCTTCGCAAGAAAAGTTTGCAAAATTATAGCGAATTTTCGTATTGTAACCTGCGGAGTATAGTTTTTACATAGTTTTTTTTTCTTATGATGACTGCGTATTCTGAACTTTCCTGATCAGTCTAACTGCCATGATAGAATATACTAAAACTTGACGCCAGAGATCATCTTTTGTATTAGTTTTTGGCTACGGGAAAATCAAATAAAAAGTGAATTACTGTACAGTGTATATACAGTAGAGCCCCACTTATCCGGACTAATTGTGACGTAAGTAGTCCGAAAATTGAAAATCCGGATGATTGATCGCATAAGAAAAAGTGACGATTTCACAATAAAAAAAAAACTTTATTTGCCATAAAATTTCAGTTCAATTCTGTTTAGAGTATTTTTCAATAGACATTTGGCGTAAACAAGATCTTCTCTTCATTGCAGCTAAATCTCCATTTTAGTTGTAGCAATTGTATATTATCACATTCTGGTTGTCTCTCAAGCCAATTGAATGCCGCTTCCGGGGCTTGATAGGTTCCTGAATCCTTTTCTGCATCTTCGTGTTCGTCTTCATTTTCTTCTTCTTTATCACATGACTGTGTTAAAATTTTCATGACTTATCTGCTTATGTGTACTCAATTGTACAGGGTGTTTCAGAAAGGACTCCCCAACTTTGAAATGACATAACTTTATAACAGTGAGAGACAGAAAGGTGAAACAAGTGGTATGTTGGACAGACAGGTATGGAATTTCTGATACACCGGTTTGCAAAAATAGTTCCAATATTGGACATTAGAGGGCGTTGTAGTCACAAAGCTTCGCCTTGTCATTATCGGACTTCGATCTAATCGGTGGTATTCGAGAACAATAAAAACACGTTGCTCCAATGAATAAGGCATGATTTTCTTCAATTTCCTACAATAACTAATTCGATACAACTTCCTTACACGTGTCAGCACTGAACAAGACTGACGAATGAACTTTCTGTACTTCTGAGTACTATTTCAAGCTTCATCTGCTTGTAGCGCCATCTATTAGTCAATATTGGAACTATTTTTGCAAACCCGTGTATCAGAAATTCCATACCTGTCTGTCCAGCGTACCACTTGTTTCACCTTTCTGTCTCTCACTGTTATACAGTTATGTCATTTCAAAGTTGGGGAGTCCTTTCTGAAACACCCTGTATATAAAGCACCATGGGAGGCCAGCGCCAAAACTCAAAACTGGATTGGCTGCTGTATCAGGGCTGTATCCAGTAGGAGAACAGTGTGTCGCCACCCAGCGACGAGTCTGGATAATCGGGGTTCTGGATAAGATGTATATGATATGCAAATTTGGTTGGAAGTTCAACAGGACAGAATGCAACTTCGTCAGATTGAAGCACTTTTGAAGTTGTCATTTTTATGAGAAGTTACTTTCGTATTAGTTTATGGTGACAGGAAATTCAAATAATCTCGTTTGTGTGGTATGACTTTTTTTTGACTACTGAAGTTTTTCTTTTTTTCTCCAAAGTATCCTGATGGTTATCTTGAAGCTCAACTAGAAAAGGAAGAGGCTGCTAGTGGAAAAACACCCCAAAGTGAAAAAAAGGCTTCTAATAAACGTATACACTCAGGTGATTATGTTTTTACTTTTTTTTAAATGCTGCTCATTGCTAAATATCAGGTTGTTGCAAAAGTTTCTTCTGGTTATATAGAACCCGTGCCCAAGAAGGCCTCATTTTCCGGGGGGGGGGGGGGTTCAAACAAATTATTGCATTCGATTCCTGAATGTCTTTGCTATATTACATCCAAGAATCAACTTTCTGACTATACATCTGTGAGTGCCATCAACAGACTGAAATGGACCTTTCACGCGAGCATATTCGAGCAATAATCTTCTACAAGTATTCTGGAAAGATCAGTGCTGCCAATGTTTAGGTGATGGCACTATTAGTTTACGTGCAATAGAAGAATGGTATCGCCGGTTCAGACGCGGAGATAGCACGATGCACCTCTCTGGTCGGCCAATCATGATTTCAGTTGGGGGAGGCCGTGGCCTGGTGGGCTTTCACTGAAACACAACTTCTGTGAAGTTAAGGAACACCAGGCACGCCTAGTCACTGGATGGGCGAGTCATCAGCGACTGACGATCTCCCCCCCCCCCCCTTCCCCAGCTGCTTTGTCCATCATACAGCAGTCGTTAATCCAGGTCCATCCAGAGACCCAACTCATCGGCCTCAGGCCATACAGGCTCTGGATGGACGTATTGGATTCTAAATTAATTAAATAAAAATAAATAAATAAATAAATAAATAAATGTAACAATGAGGGAACTTGCAGAACAGTTCAGGGTTCAATTTTCAACCATTGCCCAGCATCTGCATGAGCTGAATCTGTCATTCAAGTTCAATCGTTTTTGTGTTGGTATAAAAATCTGGAAAAGACTTTTGCAACCATCTAATAAAATTTTTGTTTATGCCATTTTACTAACGAACAAACCCTACAAAAGCTTTTTTTTTTTTTTGATTACATTTAAGATCATCTTCAGTATGAAACCTAAAATAAATTGAGGAGCAGAAACCAAAGTGTAAAGTCCCTTTCAAGTTTTGTGGTTTGAAACGGGAAGTTTGCTTTTACCCAGTAAACTGCTGTGCCCTTGGCCTAAGCTTTACATTTCAGTGTGTTCATAAGCACAAAGTTTTTGGATATTTCAGAAAGCTTAAAGATTAGCCAAGATTGATTTGGTTTGTTTGGTATTAACGTCCTTTTCAACTGCTATGGTTATTTCAGGACGGCGTTATAGGGGCCGCAAATTTTGCCTTGCAAGGGTTCTTTAACATGCAGCCGGCAAGCGACTACACGGGACTGACGGCTTCACTTCCCTTCCGAAGGAAGTGTGTGATCTCAGGATTTACCCCTGAAAATTCCTCGCCGGGATCAAACCCGCGTACTCGGGCATGAGAGGCGATCACGCAACCGCTGAGCCACCAAGGCCTATGATTTGCCAAGAGTTATTGAGGAATCGGGATAGAGAGCCAATCAGAGTTTGATGAATACCCCTGTATAATGAAAGATTTAGCCGTTTTCGTTTCACTTTACTTTCGATGACGTGTTGCTTATGGGTTCTAAACTTTTATTTGGTTCTTTAACGAGTTAATATTTGAATGGAATACAGAAATTTAAATTTTTGTTTTACAGGTAATGAGAACACTCCAAAGAAGAAGAAGAAAAGCATTAGCACGTTACCCAGTGAAGTTGACGAATTAATTAAGAAAGATCTTCAGAATCAAACATTATGGAAGGAATGTTTGAAAAGTTTAAGCGGTGGGATGCAGGTTAGTTGTTTTTATTTTTAACGAGTCCATTGCTTGTAGTTTTTAAGTTTAATAATAATAAAAGCATCTTGTCAACTCAAGTTAGTATCGTAACCAGTTCTGTCTTAAGCATTTGAAATAATGAAAATCTGTTTTTATTATTTATTTATTTTTCCATTTAGAAATTTATCTCGACCGTTGAAGAGATGTTTATGTGCATTTGTTGTCAAGAGGTGGTCTACAAGCCCATAACCACCATTTGCAGGCATAACATTTGTCAGGTAAAGCTAAAATTTTTCTCACGATTTGTATTAAAAATTGAAAAGTTCAGTTAAAAATAAAAATAGATATTATCGATAAGCTGACCCCCGACTTTTGACCCCAAAAAGTGGAAAAAAAATGTACGACTCGAGCATAAGTCGAGGCAAAAAATTTTTTACTTCTGCTGTGCTGTGTGGTGAACAGATTACTGAATTCCACGCAGAGATTTCAAGGCTTCCAATATATAGCAATTCCAGTGCTATTTCTAATCGTGGAGAATTTGGCTTCGGAGCTTTGTAATATGAAAATATTGTGCTCATGATAATGCACTCTGGATGTTATACCAAAAAAAATTTTAGCTTAAATTTATAAAAAACAAAAAAATCACCAGTATATCGGTCGTGAACTGCCGTCTCACTGATCGGTTCGGCATTCGGTGAAGTTAAGTAACATTTGGCATGGCCAGCCATTGGTTGGGTGACTGCTGGTGGCTTGATGATACCGCTACTGGGACCAGCATCGAGAGACAGTTTGGTGAGACCCATGCATTGGACCAGAGCTGAGATGATCCCACCGGTGAACTTCCATCTTTGTACTCCCTGTGCTTCAGAGGGCACATAAAGCTGTCGGTTCCGGCTACTACTGTCATCTCGACCTAGTAGGCTAGGTTCGGTTAGGTTAGGCTGCTGTGGAGTTAAAGGATGGAAAAATTGCACTGGTTAATGTGCTGTTGTGTATACTGTGTAAAATGTGCTGTAAGATACCGGGTGATCCAAAAGTATGGAACATCCAACTTTACAGTTCTGGCACTGCTTTGCTACAACCGTTGGTTTTAGGGATAATTTTTCAAAGAAGTCTTCTTTCGTTTCTTTGGCTTTATGCCAGCATTCCGGATGAGCGTGTGTAGCTCCTCGATAATATTCTTGGTCCTGCTCTGGCAACCACTTTTTAACGAGCAGACATAACATAGTCATTGAACCTGGATCAAACCCGCCGTTTTTAACATTCGCTATGGCACTGCTGACTTGCAACTTCACACAGCAGAGGGGGGGATGGTTAAATTAGGATTCCTCCGAAATTTCTGCCGTGTAGCATTATTCGTGTCATAGAAATAAATTTGTTGTGTATTACTGTTTGAATGCTCCTTGTAACTCCTTATTGTTGGGGCATGCAGCAGTAACTACAGAGTACGGAACTTGTTCAGGGGTGTTTCCAAACAGTCCGTGAAACTCTGATAGTTTATATAACTGTTTAATGGTATTTGCTTGTTATTATGTTTATATATATGTTTTGAATGCATCAATTTGGGCAAGTTCCAAAAATCACCAATAGAAGGTGTACTGTAGCTTTATAGAGAACTTAATAATGACGTACACAATTGTGGTGTAAAATTTTTTAAAGGATCTTGTGGGGAGTTGCACAAGGTTGGTCTACAATTCTGCAATACATTGCCCACAGCTCATGTACAGTGGAGATCAGTTCTAATTCCACATTCTGTCGTAACTGTTTGGTATCGCACTTTACCGGATGCCCGTATACAGGCTTACAGTTAATGTCCATATTACGAGGACCAAATTCCGTCACTGACAGTTCTGTCACTCATTGTGCAGGCACCCTACACTCCATTAACATTAGCAACTGTTTCCCACACATTCTGTCCAAATATGTATTCATGCCAAGTCACTAGCCTGACGTTGCACTGCTCCCTTCATAATTTCTGTGTTTTTTGGGGTAGAAGGTTGAAATTCGGAACGTAGCTTACTATGGGCTATTATTTAGTTTGGTTTTGATTGGCCCACTGGGGTGGGAGTTAGAGAGGACCAAAGAGTGAAATTCGATATGCAGATTTCTCTAGGCAAAATCCTATTATGAAGTTTGGGCCAAATTGTCCCGTCGTAGTTGTGGGGGTGGCAGTAGCTTGCTCTTTAGAACTATGACAACGTAAGGCATGTGATATATCATTCTATGGAAAATGATGAAAGGAAAGAAGATATGGTTCTTTTATACTTTCTATAATTTCTAAATGCTACGTTCGAAAAAAATCGATTTTTTGATTTAAGGGGCGCGGCTGGGGGGGAACCTTTTTTTTATGTTTATTTAAGGATTTTAATCATATTTTGCAGGGTGAGAGTACATATTTAGTAGATAAAATAACTGTCTCCAATATCTCTGTAGGTGCTTTCGTTGCCGAGTTATAGCCATCAACGTTTTCAAAATTCCAGTACGGATTATGAGAAAACTATTAAAGATAGAATAATTTGGCCTACACCACTGAAAAGAGCAGCTCATTTTCTTTAAGAATACCGATTTTTATTGTTATATTGTCTCCAGAACATTTTTATTTCATAGGTACTAACAGGTACCCCAAAAAATGCAGGGTAGGAGAGATGGTTTTGAGCATAGAATTTTTTAGCTAATTAACATATAATAAAATCCAAGCTTATATGCATTATTCA
>JAHWFO010045454.1:2951152-2961678 GCA_023313115.1 Rhysida immarginata | reverse complement strand
AAATCTATGCAGTAGAAGCACAGAAAATGATCCCTGAAGTTAAAAATTTTGTAGAAAACCCAAAGCGGAAAAATTAACTTCATAGTTTTTAAACAATCAAGTGCACGTTTCTCTGCATCTATGCAAGGTAGCATAATAAGGTTTGCACCATTGGAAAGAGCATTTTATTTACATTAAAAATACATGTGTGTAAAGATATTTTTCTGTCCCATAATTTTCCCCTCCTGACCCTTCCCAAAGTTGCTTATGAAAATCAGTGAATAACTAGTGTATGAATGCAGTTATGGATGAATTTTTTTTTTTAATTTGAACTGTTTTAGTCTCTGCGTATGTGTGTGTGGACTGTTAGTGTGTTTTAGATAAAATTTTATTCAGAAATCAAAAGATTTGCGTTGCTGCTCGCTATTATTTCATTATCTTCATAAGTATGTAATTTAGAAAAAGAAACAGATTTATTAGTCGGTGGTGCACACGAAATCGACGGCACACCTGCTTCTGCCACGGTGTCCATTGTCTCGATGTCTTCATTCTTCTTACCGCTATCTTCTGTCTTCTTCGTCTTCCGCCGCTTACCGAAAACCTTCGGTCTTGGCATCTTGAAGTTTTTATTTTCTTTTATGTAATTTTTCTCAAAAAAAAGCCAGCAAAAATCTGGAGAGTTTGTACGGTACAACCGCAACCGCTAGCCACGCATCCAAGATGGAGACTGACGCCATGCCTGATGTCAGGCCACGCCCAGCCTCTAGGCCAATCACAGGATGCGGAACGACCATGTGATCGGTTTTAGCCAATCACGTACAAGCTTTCTCTTTCTCTCACGTCTTTCTCTTGGAGTTTTGAAATGCTTATATAAAACGTTTAACGTGATTGGCCAAAAAGAGCTCAAGCGTGGCTCCAAGCGTAAACATTGCTCTTTCAGACAAAAAAAAATTGGCGCGAATATATGAAGTTTTCGCGAAGTTATGGCCGAACGAAAAAGTGCTTTTTCTGGAATTTTGGATCGTTCATGGTAAATTTTTAGACAATAATAAGTGGGAGGGGGGTTAGAAATAAATTATTTTTACAAAAAATATTGAAGAATTTGTGAAATCACCTACACAGATCGAAAGTAGACGAGTTAAAGGTAGGAAAAAAAAAGTTTCATATTTTTTGATTTTTTTTGACCCAAAATTCGATTTTTCACATCGTATCCCCCCGCTATCCCCCTTAAAAGTGCTGATGAAAGGGTAAAAATAGGAGAACTCGGGGCTGCCTCTACTTTCCTGTACCTTCCTCGGGAGGATTACATTTTTGATTTGTAGGGGGTTGTCGTAGTTCCTGCTGTAATGTTACGCACTATAGGGCTCTAAGTGAATTCGACTGATATTTGTGAAACAATGCAATATATTAGCAGCTTTACATAACCAAAATCATCTTGAAATGCGCCCTCTTTTGGTGGTTTTTGGAACTAACTTTTTTTTTTTTTTTAATAAAGCTTTTTCAGTAATACTTTTTATTTTTCTAATTTATACAGCCGTGCTTGTCTAGGTCATTTAAAGCGGAAGTGTTTACGTGCCCCACTTGCCGTCGTGACCTCGGAAAAAACTACAGTACCCTCACCAACTTGACGCTACGTACCATTCTCCAGACGCTTCTACCAGGTTACGAGAATGGTCGATAGTTTTGAATTATTCGTATTCCATGTGTAAAAAATGTATTATGCAATTGATTGATTGATTGATTAATTAATTATAAAGGAAGAATGAATTTTCTATGCCATTTCTTAAAGCAGGATGGAGATGAGAACTCGGAAGCAATAACTTGTACGTCGTTTGTTTTTAAGAACTTGGTGGTATGCATTTGACTTCGTTAGGATATCTTTTAGACCTGCCCCACTAGTTTTATGCTTCACTTTGTTAACCTTTCCATTGTTCTTTAACTTGTGGCAATAGATGTGCCATTTGCACTAAGGAAAATTTTAAGTTTTGGAATTTTTTTATATACCCATTAGGTTTTTATAAATTTTTTTAAAAGGAATTTTCAAATCTTGTTGGTCATGTGATTTTATTTTTTTTCATATATATATATAAAATTAAAATTTTTTTATTGGTTTATTATAATTCGAGAAATTCCAGGTAAAAGTTTTTTTTCTTTTTTTTTTTCTGTTTGTATGTGTGTTTGAAAAGACTTGTTAAAGCTTGTGTGCGAGGAGGATTTTGAGTA
This sequence comes from Rhysida immarginata, assembly GCA_023313115.1. Lineage (NCBI taxonomy): Eukaryota > Metazoa > Arthropoda > Chilopoda > Scolopendromorpha > Scolopendridae > Rhysida > Rhysida immarginata. Next base: position 2,959,476 of record JAHWFO010045454.1, on the reverse strand, counting down.
CAAATCTGTTTTGTTATTTTTATTTGCACCGAAAGATCCTACAGAAAGAGATCATGTTTTTAATAGGTTATAATTTGGCTTTGACCAAAAAATGAATTTTGATATTGATTAACTAGAAGTACGGGATGATTTGCTCAAAAGAGGAGCCAAATGTTCCGCGAGAACCCTTGCCAGGGCCAGTAATCTGAATCAGAGTTTACGCTACATACCTTGATTGTGCTGCAAGTGATCTCTTTTGACGGTCCAACTTGGTGGCATCCCGTCGGGTTCGGAGGACATCGTATGTTGCTTCGTTCTAGGAGTTTTGCACGATATTCTGGATCTCTTTTGAGCGAACTGCCCTGTAGCATTTATGTATATAATTATTTTTTAAATAATGTTTTGACAATTTATTATTGTATAAACGGTGATGATGTTTTTATTATAGAAACAATGATGTTTTTTAAATCAAACCTGTACCTGAGGACATCTTGGCCTCGGGACCATTCCTTTCAAGGCCATTTACTGTGTTTTTGGGTGAATATACACTGCAGAGAGGGGATGCTAGTTTTGAGTTTTCGACTTAAAGTGCAAGTGATACCAAGTTGATTTCGTATACTTTTATATATGTACTTTACTATTATTGAATTCCAATTTCAGCTTTTTGAACTTTCATTTTTAATATAAAAGCCAATTTGGTTGGTCAAAGCCGACAACCTGTGCAGCTCCCTCTCTAGGAGCTTGATTTCGTTTATCTAATACGGTCGAACCTTGATGTCTCGAGAAAATTTATTTTCACTATTGATAACATGTAATTTTCGCTCGTTATCTCAAAGCATTTTCTCGGGAACCTCGCTATGTCGGATTTTGACATCGTGTGTCAGCAAAATGCAAAGCATTTAAATAGAGAGATGATTTTTTTTTCGTTTTGAGAAATTTTCTTACTTTTGCGGAAGTAATGTCAAATTTCTTTGTTTTCGTTTAGACGATTCTTGTGCGTTACGAAAAAATTTTTTTTTATCTCCTTGGCAAGTCTATGTTGCGTGCAAGATGTTTGAGCATGCACAGTACTGTTGTAGTACCTATATTTACCTAAATATCTTGATTGAAAAGAAGCCCTTCGTATTTCAAAGCTTCTTGATCTCGAATTTTATTTTTCTGTTCCCGTGAAATTTGAGATTCGACTGTACATCGTTTAGTGAAAAAATTAAAATTTCATTTGTAAAGTGATGTCGGGCACTTTGAAAAAATATGCTTTTGTCACTTTTATTTTTTGGTTTGACAAAGGAAGTCTCGATCTGAAACGTGACTTTTTTCCTGGGTGCTACCATTGCCAAGGTTTTTGTTCTCGTCCTTCTGGTCTTTTATAAATGATTTAAGAAGTAAACGAGACTGTGCACCTCCATTTGAACATCTAGAGATAGCTGCACGTGATTTCAGCTTTGAGCAACTTGCTAGGAAATCATATGAACCTGTACCTCGGTTTTACAAAAAATTGAACTACGTTACTCACCTAAAGCTACTATTGACGCTTGCAAAATGAGAAATTGTGGAAATGAAATTTTTTTCTTTCTTTAGTAGCTTTACAGGAATACTAAATAGAGAAAAATAGTAAAGAAAGTTCCACGGCCTGGACTCGAACCAGTGACCTTCGGGTTACCGCCCCCGATGCTTTAACCATTAGGCTGCTGTGACATGGAAGCTATTGTTATTAAACAGCTGTCACTTAGTGGCTTTGGCATCAGGACGGTAACTGGAAGGCCCCTGGTTCCGAGTCTAGGTCGTGGAATTTTCTTTACTATTTTTCTCTATTTATTCATCAATATCGGAGGTAAGGGTGTGAAAATTTTTTCTCTTATTCCTCTTTAGGGGAATAACCTATTTCAATTTGATGTGAAATTGTGAGGTACAGGTACAGTCAGTCGACTTCTTATGAATGAATTTATATTGTTATTTTATTATTATAAATGAAAGTTTAAAGAAATGAAATGCATGGTGGCATTACTTTTTGACCAATGCTCATACAAATCTATCCAGTAGAAACAAAAGATATGGGTGCATAAAGGATTGATTTTTTTGACTTGGTATATGAGGGGGTGGGGGATCAAAACTACATGAAGCCAACTTCTGGTTCAGTGTCATTTGTAAACAGCCTGCAGGGTATATTTGCAAAAACATGGTATGTGCATGGAAACGACATTAGCTTAACAAAAATCATGGTGAATTTCTTTTTTCCCCGTGTTTACGAGAAATTTGTTTTTCTGGTTTCCCGATTTCTTTCTAAGAAAAGAAAAGTAGTATAAGCAATGAATTTCGTTAATGTTTTATATAGTAGTAGCACTGTAGTAGTCTTGATGACTATTATTATTATTATCATCATCCTCTTTTAGTATTTGTTGCTCTTGTATAATTATAAATAAACCTGTCGTTCCAATGTAACTGAATGACATTAAAATGCAAAGTTAAGTTTATTTGTGTTCATGTCTCTCATTTTCGATAATGGCTTGTATTTTATTAAAAGAAAACTTCGGAATAAAATATTTTTTTAATAGAGATAAATTTTTTGTTTCACATCATCATTTATAGAGCAGACAGAAAATCACAATAAACGTCTTATAAAGATTGCTTTTTAAAACAAGTTATTACAATTTCATTTTATTTTTAATAAATATTATTCCTTGATATTGTTATAAACAACAAAAAAAAATCTGATAACAACAATTAAGCATTTAATATCACGAGGATAACATGTTACTGGTGCTTATATCCTTTTTTACCGACGTACATGAGTCGGTGGCTATTATTATTATTATTAATTTTTTTTTAAGAATATACAGCACGTTTTAAATTCTATGTTCCATTATGAGGGATACTTGATGCAGCAAGGAATGTAATGGCATTTATAACAAACAAGTTTTCAATCAAATAATGAATGAGAATTTAACAACTACGATTTGTCATTCTTTGGCTTCTGCGCAGCGTCGTTTGAAACACTTTAGGATAATACGACAGTTAACTTACGTTGACGAATCTACTTTTCAAGTTCGAGGAATAATTTTTTGACTTCTTCAAAGATCTGTTTGTGGAAGGGAAAAAAAAAAAAAAAGAATTAAAAGGTATGATTTTAATGGTTCCCTTCTTTAAAGTTAATGGTATAAACAAAATGCATATTTTCACTCTACATTTCGAGTTGTCCCAGAATAGTCTAATATCTCAACAAAGATAAAAAATCTCTTTAACAGTGCCCAAATAAGCCCTCTGCACCCCCCTTAGGGGTTGGGTGGGGGAGTAACTTTGAAATTTCAAATGGAACCCTCTTTGTGCTGTAAATGGAAAAAAGTCAAACTAGAGCCAATATCTCAACAAGTGTTTTTGTGCAGACATTCTAATTATTTTTTTCCCTTGTGGTTACATGCAGTCTACCATAAAAAAACAGTAAGAAATTTGAAGAATCTGAACCTACAATAAAAAACTAGTTCCCATTTAACCCCTAAAAATAAATATACAGCCAAATTTTTTTTTAAAAAAGTCCTTTTTGTGCTTTAAATTTATCCTGATAAACCTACCAGTTACTTAGTACCGAAATATAGCATTTGTTTTGGAAGCAAACAGTTTATCAAATAAGAGACATCAGTCCATGATACATAAAAAAAAAAACAAATTGTTATTTCCTCTGATGCCCGAGATGCGGCTTCGACCCCAGCCAAGGACGACGAGGACTTTTTCAGGGGGGGAAATCCTGAGATCATGCACTTCCTTCGGAAGGGAAGTAAAGCCGGTTTGCCGGCTGCACGTTAAAGAAACCTTGCGAGGCAAAATTTGCGGCTCCTGAAATGACCATGGCAGTTGAAAAGGACGTTAATACCAACCAAACATAAATAGATTTTACATTTTTTTACTCAAAATAGTACCATCCTGGTCTCCTTGCATCTCGTAACCTCATTATCTGATCTCACAGCGACATGAGAAATTGGTTTTGCTGGTACTCGACATTTTTTTCCCATCAAACTCTGCCTCATTCAAAGCAGTACTGGGCCTTCCTCTTTTTTTCGATTGTCATTTCCTACTTTTTAAGGCACTCGACAATAATGGCTCTGATTTCTAAAAAGTGGCTAATATATGATAACAACCCTCTACGAGCATTTAATAAATTTATATAGGAATTAGCATTCACCAAATAAGTTTGTATCAAGAGTGCTTGCCAATTTTACCGGGTGTTTCTAAAATAACAGCCCAAGCAGGGACCTATATGATATTTACCGTATAACATCATACGATATGTAAAGGAATATATAATAGCCCAAAACAGATATATATCCAAGGCATTCGATTCGATCTCTCGCCTACAATTGTATTACGACCTCAAAGCATTAGGAGTCTCAGAATCATATTTTGCACTAATACAAGAGGCCTTATTCTCAATAGAAAAAAGACAAATATTTTAATATTTGGAAAACATGAGATTCAAAAAGCTTTAATGAAGATCTTAGGTATCACTATTGCAGTCATAAAGCAAACAATACCTTACCATCTTCAATACCTCCATTTGTCTTCACTTCTGCATGAGATGTGATTGATGTGAATGCCCAACAGCCTTGTATTTGTACAGGCTAACCTTCCTGCTCCCCCCGACAGATTATGGACCACACAGTACACTCATTTGCATATCTTCTATCACTTCCTTTTATGGCAACATAAAAACGGCAAGAACTTTTGTGGTTACCTGATAATGTCGGCGTTAGGTGGTTAAAGTTTCAAAGTTGCACCTGCCCACCTCTGAAGAGGTCTTGTAAACAAAAACGTCTTAGTACAACGTTGTAAACAAAAAGGTCTTGCCATTTCTAAGAAAGGGGTCTTCAATACGCTCGATACCCACGGTAAAGCTCGATCCGCAGAAAGAATGGGTCAACTGTACGGGTCCGAAAGTGAGGACCGCGAACACGTCATTCGAGGAGTACGAAAACTGATCTCTGTCAAAAATACCCCAACACAAAAAAGTATTGCTTCGAAACTAGGAATATCACCCGCAACAGTAAACAAAATTATCAACAGAGATTTGAATCTTCGTAAAGTCCACAACCTCAAAGTTCATAAGCTCTTGCCTCGTCACATTGCAGAAAGGAAAGTGACGGCAGATTTCTTGGCTCAGCTGCAACAGGAGACCAGGATAAAGCCAATTCCCTTTAATCACATCCCTACCAAATCACCTGATGCTGCCCGCCCAATGGATTTTTGCGCTTTCGGGATTTTCAAGAGAGCCCTCAGAAAGCAACACTGCAGAACTTTGACTGGCCTTTGGAAAGTGCACAAGAGGAACGGGACAAATTGGACCTCGTAGCCCTCCAAAACAACCTTGTATCCTGGAAATATTGGTGTCGGGCTATTGTCAAGAACCAGGGAAATCAGATAGTCCCCACCAGAGGACTAAAATTCAAAAATTAAAATAGTTTCCATAAAGTGTGAATGACCCTCTGTACCTGCGTGGATATCTGTACAACTAAAGGCGGGTTTTCAAAGATGCGTTATATCTGACCTGTCTGAACTTGCTTAAACAATGACTGGGCTTGTATTCACATGCATTGTTACTCGTGTAAAGCTCGCACAGATTAGGGTGTGACGTCATTCACCGAATTTAATTGTCAGAGGTTGTATTAGCGTAAATCTTCTACTATAATGCGAATTTTTTTGGCCTAAAAAAGCATCTAAATTTGCTGGGTCGTATTATACAAGAGGATAAAAATCAGCCCTCCGACGACTGCCGCCGGAGGAGGTTTTGTCCGGAAGAGATTTTGTCCTGATAACATTACCGTATATTATACATTAATTACATTGCATATTTAGTGTCCAGTTCATTATACAATAAATTAATTCACTTTTTATTCGAATTTCTCGTTGCCAACATCTAACAACATCAAAAATAACTTCTTCCAAACGTCGATACTTCTAAATAGGCCTACTTCCAAACTGCCTCGAAACAAAGCCTACAAGAAAGCTTATGTAGTGAAAATATTAAACTGAATAAAGATTACTTGTCTTTTTATTAAGAAAATTGATGTACTGTTGTGTTTTTTTGTCGATGTGCAAGTGAGAAAGCTTTCCATCTCAATGTAGGGCTATAAACTTCCAAACTGCCTCGATGAAGTTGAGGCAGTTGCTTTTGTCGAAGTTGATTTTGAGGGTTTTTGAATATTAAATATCCAGACTACTTAAAAATAAAAATTTTTTTTCTGTATAAGTTTGCACATTTTATTTCTCGCGAGGAGTCAAAAATGGGGGTCGCATTATACAAGAGGATAGGAATTTTGCCGATTTTTTGGGCTGAAAAAGTGGAGTCGCATTATACAAGGGGTCGCATTATAGTAGAAGATTTACAGTAATTTCAATAATTTAGTGTCGTTAATATAGCAATTATACGCCTTTTTTAATACCTAACGGAAATTCTAGTCTCCCCAAACAGTGGGATGCGTGCCTAAATCGGCAACTTGTTTTACGAAACATGTGTACAATGCGCTATTCAAAATGTTCCTGGACTTTATGAACAGACCTCGTAAATTAATTTCATAAATGCAATGTTTACAATTTAAATAGGAAAAATAAATTCACTCACTTCGTGCGAATTTTTTGAAGCGTCTACTTGCTTCACTAAGTTCTGTTTCCTATAGTGCTCAATAATAGGCATCGTCGATTCAAAGTACGTAACAAACCTTTAAAGAGGCACGATGCTTTTAGTTATCTGTTCAATTTTTTATCAAATATTAAAAACGTTTATTAACACTTCCCAATTACCTTTTCTTTAAACTTTCTTCGTTATCATCTGAACGGCCGCTCCCAGCTTTACCTCGTTCCAAACATCGCTGGACGCAGATCTGAAATAATTTGGGTGGTCAAATTGCTGTTCGTCTACTTTTTCTTACCTTACAATTTTTATCGATCGATTAAATCGTTATACTTCTTTCGGACAGTCGAAAAACAAAATGAATTGTAGGTTGACTTTCTCCTGCATGACATTATTCCAGCCTTGCATGTTATCTTCGTTGCGAGGGAATCCGTCGATGAGGAATTTGTTACGTCCACTAGCGTTCATTGCCTAAATGAAATAAGAAATAAACATATGCTCAACAACGAAGCTGTGCAATTCAAAAAAATTCAATGGAGTCAACTTTTGTTTAGCATGGAGTGACATCACTTGGTTGTATGCAATCCTTCGGAGTGAGTCAATTCAATTTAACCAATCATCATCATCAGTCACTTCTTTTCTACGAAAATTTTATAAGCTTACCTTCTCTATAAGGCTACAGGTAATCTCTACCGGTACGATTGAACCATTACGTATGTGCTCTTCTATAAGTTGTCCGTATTCGGTACCACTGTTCCGTTCTTCGCGAAGGAGGTCTCCAGCAGACAAATGCACATAGCCAAATTCCTGAATCAAAAACAGTTCATTAAGCCAATGTAATTTTCCGTATAAATACACATATCACGCAGAATAAAAGTAAAAAATATCTTTAGCGCATACAGTATTATGAAAAATTATGTACAGGGCGAGTCAAAAGTCGCCGTACACCCTGTTTTTTCGAAAACCTTGCAGGAATTGGGAAATCTGAATATTCAGTAAGGTAAGGTGGTCTATCTTTTACGGTATGTACAGAACATAGCCGCCATCTTGAATCTAAGCCAATTTTTTTAAATGGAAAGGGGGTCATGTGATATATCAAATAACATGAGCATTTTCTGACAATTTCATTCCTGTAAACAGATTTGAAGTAGCAGTTACGGTTCAAAAGTTACAACCCATTTTGCTTGGAATTACAGGCTGGACTGTTCTCCATAAAGGTTTACAGTCATTTAATGTGTTCAACATGGTGTCCCTCTTGGTCAAGGCACATTTGAATCCAATCGTCATGCACTCGCAGAAGGATTTCCGCAGAAATGCTGGCACACGCTTCTTCAATGCGTTGCTGGAGATGGTGTCTGTTTCTGATTTTCTTTGCATATACGAGTTGCTTTAAACGACCCCATAGATAAAAATCAAGTCGCATGAGATCAGGTGATCTGGGTGGCCATTCCGCAGCACCATGTCGGTCAAACCAATGACCAGGAAATTGAACATCTAACCACTGAACAAGATACCTAGTGAAAAGAGGGATCTTGTCAATGTTGTTCTAGGGCCCACATGCAAAACTGCATACTCTGCTAGGTACTGGAGTATCTGAATCTTAAAATACTGCCCTCTGCTGGGCATAACGAACCTACTGGCATGAAATGTCACGCTTTATCCAAAGTCCCAATAAAGCCCCTGCAAATAAGCCGTGACCTTTCTTGACAGTTCATCGTTGTTCAACAAT